>VJMH01006378.1:83703-130892 GCA_009835185.1 Aphanomyces stellatus | reverse complement strand
TACTACCTCAACGTGGTTACGACGAGCTACTCGTTCTGGACTTGGGGATGGACTCAATGGGAGAAACACATCGACTGGATGGTCCTCAACGGTCGTTCAACACTTTCGTTCATTCCATGACACGTCTTGTAGGGATCAACATGCCGCTCGCTTTCACGGGTCAAGAAAAGATCTGGCTCGAAACATTTAAAAAGTACAACGTCTCGACCTCCAGCATGCAGCATTTCTTTGCTGGCGCTGCGTTCCAAGCATGGGGCCGCATGGGCAACATCCGAGACAGCTGGGGTCCCTACGGCCCCATCCCACTCGAGTTCATCGAAGATCAGTACCAGCTGCAGCTTCGAATCCTCGCCCGCATGCAAGAGTTTGGCATGGTTCCTGCGTTGCCGGCCTTTGCTGGTCATGTCCCCGAAGAGCTCGTGAAATTGTTTCCACATGCGACCGTGCGGCAGTCGTCCCAGTGGGGTGGCTTTCCCGAGCAATTTACTTGCGTCTACATGTTGGATCCGACCGACCCGCTTTACTTGGACATTGGCCGCACCTTCATTGAAGAACAAACGCGACTCTATGGAGGCTACACGTCGTCTGTCTACCAGACAGACACGTACAACGAGCTGCTTCCCCACACGTCCGATCCTGCCTACCTGCATGCGTCATCCAAAGCTGTGATTGACAGCATGTTGGCGGCGGACCCCAAAGCTGTGTGGATCATGCAAGGCTGGCTCTTCAGCTTTATGAAACAGTATTGGACAAACGACAAGATCGAAGCGTATTTGGGTGGCGTGGCCAACAACCGGATGATTGTTTTGGATCTTTGGAGCGACTCGTACCCTGTTTGGAGCACCACGTCCAACTACTTTGGGAAACCATGGATCTACTGCGTCCTGCACACGTTTGGAGGGAATTTAGGTCTGCATGGGAATTTGCCCAAGCTTGCGTCGGACCCAATCACGTCCAAGGCTGCGAGTGCTGGCCAAATGATTGGCATTGGGCTCACGATGGAGGGCATTTTCCAAAACTACATTGTCTACGATCTGACGCTCGAGATGGCATGGCGGGACTCGCCAATCCCTGTGGACATTTTCGTGGCGCATTATGTCCACCGACGGTACGCCGCCTGGTTTGGTCTTTCATGGTCATGTGGAATAGATACCATGTGAAGAGTCAACATGCAAGCAGAGCGTGGGTCCATTTGAAGGACTCTGTCTACGTCGATCAGGGCCTGACCAAATCGCTTTCGACCGTCCGGCCTCGATGGGGGCTTGTTGGCAATGAAGGTGTTCAAAGCGTCTACGGTCCAATCCTCGCAGCGTGGAGTGAATTGATCCAGGCAGCCAGAGACCCTGTCTTGGCGTCCGTGGACAGCTTCCAACATGACGTTGTCGACGTGACCCGCCAAGTACTGAGTTCGACACTGGCAGTGCGCTACACGGAACTCGTCAAGGTGGTCACCAACCCAACGACCTCTGCCGCGGACGTCAAGCACAAAGCCAGTGAGATTCTCGACCTCTTGCTCGATTCGGATTCAATCTTGGCCACGAACAAGGCGTTCCTCGTGGGGAGCTGGATCCGCGACGCCAAAGCCCTCGGGACGGCCGAGACGGCGCACTATTTCGAGTACCAAGCCCGCAACCAAATCACACGATGGGGTGTTGGTGGGCTGAATGACTATGCCAACAAGCAATGGGCCGGGTTGATGCAAAATTACTACGCGGGTCGCTGGCGCATTTGGCTGGCGGCTGTCTGCGCGGCCAAGCGTGAACAAAAGCCGATGGACAATTCGACCACGGAGGAGGCCATCAATGATTTCGAATTGGCGTGGCAAACCAAGACCGACCTCTTTCCGAGCGAGCCACAAGGCAAGACCATCGATATTGCAATCAAGCTGTTTGCAAAATACTACACGCCGTCGCTGCCTCTCAACGTGGTAGGGGATATTGCAGTCGGCATGTAGTCGTCAACGCTTGCATGAATTCGTACAGTGTGTGTTATCTCGGCGTATGCTGTTGAATTCGTCGGCATCAACACGTGGTGTTGGAGGACATCTATATATATCAATTCTTGAAGAGTAACAGGATGCAAACTTGTACGTATACACGAAACTACTCGTGCAACTCGATAAAATCCGCCGCATTGTTGCTGGCTTTGACCTGACGCTGCGCCAAGATGTACGCGATGGGCCAAAAGGCAAACGCCCACGCCATCCAAAGGATCATGATGAGCCACATCATGCGCAAACCATGCTGATTGTGTTCTTCAAAGCACTCGGGGAAGACATGGTCCTTGTTGTCATCGCCCACAACACTGCCGCATCCAGGCGCGAGTGCGGTTTTGACCAAGCCAAGCGAGACAGGGCCCGGGACATTCCCAAGTAGATTTTGAATCGTGAGCGCCAGTCCCGACGCGAGGCCACGGTAGTGCGTGGGCACACTCAGTAAAATCGCAATCGACGTGCTGCCAAACGTGGCAAAGACGCAGATGCACGAGAGGGACATGCAGAGCGTGAACCAGCCAGCATGGTTGGGCTGCATCACGAGCGGTGTCAGCGCACCAACGACGACACACCCAAGTAGAAAGACGAGCCGTTGGCGACACGCCACGAGCGTCCGGAACGACTCGTCGTTTGAGTGGCCCACACAGGCCCGGTCGAGGACAATGCCGCCGAGGGGAGACCCGATCGCGCCCGTCAAGACGACAATTGCGCCGTAGATTGTCGAGCTCCACGTTTCGTCAAAGAGGCGGAGGCCAATGAAGATGGCTGGCACGAATGTGATCATCGATTGGAGCGAAAAGTGGATCGCAGCAATGCCGACGGCAGAGGTGACAAAGATGGGCGACCGAAGGACATGGCCAAGGTCCGTCGCGATTGACGTGGGCTCGTCGTTGTCCTTGGCGGCGAATGGGACGTCGACACTGGGCGGCACACAGGCGTGGCAGACGTAGATGAGCGGTGTCATGACGATGGCGCAGAGGTAGAAGGACCAATCCCACCCGAGGAACTGAGCCGTGAACGAGCCGTAAAAGTACGCGATGCCACAGCCAATGGCAATGCCTCCGTAGTAGAGACCCATCCAAAGGGATCGTTTGGATTCGGGCGTGATACGCTCGATGAGCGGCAGCGTGAGCACGCGGAAGGTTGACTCGGCGATGCCGTTGAGCATGCGACCAGCGCAGAGCACGTGAAAGCTGTCGGCCGTGCGGGCGACGCCGCAGAGGACGGCTGACGCAACCCAGAGCACGAGGCCGTACGACATGAAACGGAAGGGTCGGATCGTCTTGGAGTAGAAGCCGACGAGGATGGACGAGAGGCAGTACGTGCCGACAAACGCCGTCTCGAGGACACCGAGGTAGAAGGACGATTTGTCGGGCGGGATGTTCAACGTGCGCTGGATGAACACTTGAAACTCATTGGGCGCGGCGGGGACGATGCCGCCAAAGACAAAGCTGATCATCGTGATGGCATTAAGGAGGGCAAAGAGGAAGGCCGCGCGTGGCGTGGACTCGAATTCGACGGCAGTCATGGCAAAAGAGCAAGAGGTCAACTGGTGTAGTGTTGTCGACGCGAATGCAGTGCGCCTGGCGGCGGCAGTTCGTTGCAATCCCAGTTGAAATGCACCTGTGCGATGCACACCTTTTGGCCCAAATGTCTTGAAAATTGCACAAAATACTGGAAAAGTACACCAAATTTCAATGATTCTAGGTTTGTTTCGTATTTTTTCGATGAATTTCGAACGCGACCAGCGCAAAGGGGGGCTGCATTATGAATATGACGACCAACTACAGCATATCATGAGTCATTCTCGTATTGTGTGATGCTCCTGCTGCTGTCCAAGACGACAACATCATCCATGTGCGAGTGGCTTGGATGCTTAAGGTTGATTTTTGTCGAGTGGTCAATGGAAGTTGTCCAAACCAGCCCTCAATGCCAAATTTCAATGTCTCGAACGTGCGTCCGACGACAGCTCTAAAAGTTGGGCCATTGCCCTGCGTCCTAGCATTCGAGGGATTTATTTCAGGTTGCGTATGGAGCGCCAACTTCCCGTCACCTTGTTGTCACCTTATGTCTCCTAACGAAAGCACTTCAACATCCGTGGGCCAACGACCAAGCGCCATGATGGAGCAGCAACACACGCCGATGGAACCTCGCTTGACCATCGAACAAAGCGTGTGCTTCACATTGGATTGTCCCCTTCAACATGAACCCGCGGTTTTTAATGTGATTTACGACCTCGAAGCGCTCTCGAGTGTGAGAGGGGGCGCCTAGAACGAGTTGACGTCATTGTGAGTCGACCTGCCAAGGGCGCAACGACGAGTCTCAGTGTCATGGAAAGTGAAAACAGGAGGGCGTTCTTGGGCTCCATTGCGAGTCGAGTCAGAGCCCTCGCAAAAGAATTGTTCGGCTTTTTGCTTCCCGACGACCATTGCCTTGGAAGCGAAGCCCTCTCATCCTCAACGAGCTCGGCAAGTTCTTTTGTGGCTCTTGTTCCACAGGAACTCATTCCGTTTCCTGTCGTCTCGATTCATTCGTCCATGATCCGACCGCCGACGGAAGAGATGCGTGGCGAGTTCGACGAAAGCTGCGCGCAGATGTAGAGCCAGGACGGCGGCGGCAGCGGGCGGTTTGAAATTTCAAAATTATGCCGAAACAAGATTTGATCGCATGAGTGAAAAAAAATCTGCATGTTTATATCGAGAAGGTCAATATATATGTGACAACATTTCGTAAAATTAAAAAAATATGTGTGTCAACGCCGCATATGTAATCCCTCGCCGTGCAGAACGATTGGCAGATCCAATCTTACTCGGTTTCTCGGCGATATCTTCTCCAGGCATGTCGACGGCGATGGACGACTCGGAGGACTACGTCGACATCCCGAGCATGATTGTGAGCTACCTCCATTGGCATCAAGACATTGTACGTTCGTCCTCTAGGTGGCGGTGCGCATGCGCCCGATTTCCCAAACCGAGCAGCTCAACGGGCATCGAAGCTGCTGCCGCGTCGTGGGGGACCAGGTTCCAGCGTCGTCTCAATCTCGTACGCTGACGAGGACATGCTAGACCGTGATTATCGAAAAGCCTGGAATCCCACTCCGACATCTCAAGAGTCAGCGAGGCTTTTCCAACGAATATGCGTACGACATGGCTTTTCCCGACTGTGTAAGATTGCCACGTGCACGTCAATAGTTCTTCACTTTTGACTGAATAGGCAAGCCAAGATGAAGTGTATGCACGCACCGTGCGAAACATCATCCCAACTATTCTGAAGGGCTTCAACGCGACCATCTTTGCGTGCGTGATGTTGTTTGCCTCGTGGGTGCTGAAGCGCAATCGTAGCTATGGTGCGACGGGTGCCGGCAAGACGCACACGATGATGGGGTCTGAGCGAGATGGCTGCACCGACAACAATCAAGTCATGGACGACGACGACGACGAAGTCCCCCAAGTGGATGGCATTATTCCGCACTCTCTCACCGATATCTTTCGCCTCATCGCCGAGAGGCGCGCCGAGCAGCAGGCAATGATGCTTTCAGACGGCACGGGCTTTCGCTGGAACGTCGTTGTGACTTATCTCGAAGTCTACAACGAGCAAATTCGCGACCTTCTCAATCCGTCCAACCGCCCGCTCGCCCTGCGTGAAGACCCAGGTATTTGATCGTCGTTTTCCTCCGTTCCTCAATCATGGGTGTCCAGTCAAGGGCGTCGTCAATGTGGCCGGCCTACATCATGTTGAAGTGCGCAACTCGGCTGAAGTGCTCCAGTTGCTTCGATCGTACGTGACCTCATTCCAACGTCTTGTTGATGGGCGTCCCATAGCGGCAATGGCCATCGTCGGACAGAGTCCACGGCGGCGAACCAAGTGTCGTCCCGGTCCCACGCGGTCCTCCAAGTTAGCGTCAAGCACACGACGACGACCATGATCGGGAAGAACAAACCCCACGAAGCAACGACTGAAGGTGTGTTGTCGCTCATCGACTTGGCGGGCTCGGAGCGCGCGTCCAACACGCACAACACTGGCATGCGGCTCACGGAAGGGGCCAACATCAACAAAGTACGTCGACAGATTCATGAACTCGGACGACGTCGTGTTCTAGTCGTTGCTGGCCTTGGCCAATTGCATCAATGCGCTCTCGTCGACCATGAAGGACAAAGAACGGCGGCGGTCCGACTCGTCCGTGGCACTTCGCGTGCGTGAAAAGCCAGCCCCGCGCACGAAATACCGCGACAGCAAACTCACGCATTTGCTCAAGGTAGAGAGACAGGCACCCCAACAGCATCTCATGCACGAGACAGAGTTCGCTCGAAGGTGACTGCCGCTTGATCATGATTGCCAACATCAATCCATCCCACGCGTGCTTTGAAGAGACCCACAACACTCTCAAGTACACAGTCGTGGAACGTCATAGTTGACAGAACATTTGTTGCAGGTATGCGAATCGCGCCAAGAACATTCGCATTCGACCCAAGAAGCACGTCGTGACTGCCGAAATGACGCATCTCCAGCGCGCCGACAGGCTTGAACAGGAAAACGCCGCCTTGCGCAGGGCGTTGCAGGAAGCACGGAGTGGCGAGAAGCGCAAGAGCATGGACGAAGACATGATGAACGGCCTCTACCTCGACAACGAGCCCAAACGAGCCAAACACGACGAGCTCAACGTGAGTCGGTCCATTTTATTGCTTGAATATTGAACGGTGGCCATGTAGAAGACGATCGAGCAATTGCGCCGGGACAAACGACAGCTTCAAGCCCGCGTCGTAGAGCTCGAGTCAGCCAATCGACTGTTGCAAAAGCAGGTGACGATCGCCGAACGCCCCAAGGAGACGCGCGTGAGCAACAACCAGCGCAACGCAGTGCACCCCATGTCGTACAAGTCCCGACACAGCATGATTCCACGTCTCACTCCACCATCGTCGATGAACAACAATGCTTAACTACTATTTCTCATTACCCAAAAAACAAACCCTTGACGTCATTCAGCGTCGTCATGATGTCGCTCACTGACGTATTCAGATGCGATCGGTATTTGATGGCGCACACAGCCGCCACGGCAGCGGCGCCGATCATCATTTGGGTACTCGGGTCCGTCAAGATGGAGGCCGCGTTGCTGGAACTCTGATCAGCGGACTTTTGCTTCGTGCTGGATTGCGAAAGGCGCTTGGATTCACGCGGAGGAGAAGGCCGAGTCGAAACAGAAGCGGGTTCGTCCTTGGATTTATGTTGCGCTTGAATGAGTTGAATGAACTTGGCTTTTGATGTCTCGGTCAATCCTCCACTCGTCTGTACGCGCTGAACAAGCGCCACCGGATCACTCACGTTGGGGATCCAGATCTTTGTGAGAAGGACATGGAACATCTCGCTGAACTGACGTGCGATTTGGCGGTCGCTGGAGGTTTGCGGCTTCAGCACTTCCAGAGTCCGCAGCAAGAATCTCTCGGCTTCGTCGCTCTGACCCATTGCCACGAGAAACGAGCCCCAGTAAAGACCGATGTGGAAAGGCAAGGGGGAGAGCAGACGCAAGGTGTCCGCAATCAAGAGGACTTCGTCTGGCGCGTTTAGCTCAAAGGCTGATTGGATGTAGACGGCGAAGACGCGTTCGATGTCATCGTCGATGGGGAGGCCCGTGTCGGTCGCGATGGAGATTTCATTGCCAAGCAACACCAGGTTCGTGTTGGCTGAAACAACTTCTGCATTCAGGTGGAGCTGTTGGGTAAGCCACTCGCGGCTCTCACGAAGGGAGTCTTCCAATTCACCACGGACGAAGTGCGCTTCGATTGCTTCCACCGCCATCATGATGAATCTTGGATTCGCAAACAACGAAATTGAATTCGTAACCGGAAACACTGCGATATCCGGTTTAACAGTTGATTCTTCGAACTACGATTTTGGTCGAAAAATAGACATCACGATTCCAGACGTGTAATATGGGATGAGTGGAGAACAAATACTTGTTCGGCGTAGCATGGAGGAGCACATTGTAGAAATGACCCAATATTGATAGCAAGGGTCAGTGTTTGTAATCGTTCATTGAGACGCCAGCTCATTCACAAGTAATCAAACCAGCGTATAATCGAATTTCGAAGTACTACATTTAGTTTCGACGGCTCTTCCGGTTAATAAACCGGATACGCCCTGAGCTGCGGAGGAGCACTGTCGTCAGCCAAGCCACTAAAATCGTTTGAGGAAGGTGTTCGAGGATGATGATCCGTGCCGTGGTCCGCGCCCGCCCTGCCGCCGCCAAGATGTGCAGAGCCTTCTCGGCTGCCCCTCAACCGGAGGATGACACTGCCTTGATGGAGCAGTTGAAGGAGGAAGCATTGGCCCGTCGCTATTCGGTCGACCCGCCCCACGCGACGGCCGACGAAAACCCGTCGCTCAACTTGCAACCGATCTTGCACCCCGAAGAGTGCGCGATCGTGAGCGGCGTTGGTGAATGGACCAAGGGCCGCAAGGCGATTGTGTACATGCCCGCGCGCAACCAGATGCAAAGCGGCACGTACAACACGCACCACTGGGAAATTCGCTTTGGCACGCGCCAGACGTGGCAGAACCCGCTCATGGGTTGGACCAGTGGTGCCGACCCCGTCGCCGACTTGGCGTTGAAGTTTGACACGAAGGAAGCCGCGGCGGACTTTGCGAAGCGCCAAGGCTGGACCGTCGAGGTGTTTGAGCCCAAGGAAACGGAAGACTTTGAGGGCAAGTTGGCGTACTCGCACAACTTTTTGCCGTTGGACGTGGAAAACAAATTGAAGAAGTACGGCAAGAAGGCCACGCCCCATTTCAAGCACCCGACCGGCGGCCACAGCCACTGGGTCAAGACGTTGAAATACCACGGCAACGGCGAAGTCGCGCAACACGGTGGCGAAGCCAAGGACTAAGCCCATGACTGCTGAGTAGTCCATGAATAATAAACGGAGTTGACCCTTGGTTCGTTTCAAAAGCCAAGTCCTATTTTTACGCGCCAGCCACCACCACTGCTAATCTTTCAAGGCTGACGACTTTCTCAGGGGGCATGACACCGTCCATGAAACACATCAGCGTCGCCTTCCTCACGTTCCTTGCATGCATGGAGCATACCCTCGCAGCAGTTCCTGCGTCGACCCATCGAGCCAACAATGCCAGAACCTGTCGTTCCGGAACGTGTGCCTCGACTTCGGGTACGGCTCTTTGTGTGGACACAATATGCTAACATGGCAGAGGCAGCCCCAAGGCCGTGTCCTGCGTTGCCATCGACCATCTCCCACGGCAGTGTCCAAGTCTATGGCGGCACGACGGCCACATACTCGTGTGAACCGCATTATGAAGTCACGGGCGTGAGCACGCGCACGTGTCGAGGCGGGGCTTGGTCTGGCGCCGAGCCCCAATGCCGCCTCGTCTACAGCAAGAACATGGACAACAGCTTCAAGGCGGGGGACAAGGGGTATAAAATTGGCATGAAGTAATGTATGTCGTCCATATGCGATGTTTGGCTATGGGAAGCAGTCGGCCGTGGTGCAATCTTGGACGAGCGTGAGGCGGGTGTCTTGCGACAATGGGCGGTAGACCTTGACGTTGTGGTGACTGCTACTGTGACTTGCCTCTACCTGACCGAGGCGCGCGCCGTGCTTGGCTAGAAACGATTGCGCGATTTGCACGGGGTTGCCATGGGCCGCCGTGGGGTACGAGACCCGCTCGAGCTGCCACCCGAGTTCAAATGCCTCGAGCGCTTCGGTCACGGCTTTCGAGTCGACGTCCCGGTGGGCGTCGTAGGCCGCACTTACTTCTGTGAGCCAGATGCGCCATCGGGGATGGTAGTACGAGGCCACGAGCCCCGCCCAGTCTTTTGCGGCGTAGTCCGAAAGACAATTTCCATTCGAATCGCCCCACCGCGTGACTTGATTGCGGGCTTCGTACTCCAAGTACGCCGCCACGTCCGACCGGTTTCCCGCGACGGCTTTGGCCTGGGCTAGCCATCGACCCAGAAGAAAATCAACGTGCGAGCTCAAGATCACGTCGAGGTCCCAGAGCAGTTCGATCATGCGCTGCACCGTGTCGGCCATCTACCGCATCGAGTCACTCGACGGGTGACTCCAAGACGAGAGGTACCTCGTCTGTGGTCATGTTGCGGACGGCAAAGCTGCTCTTGATGGCCTTGTAATGCATGAGAAAATGATCACAGAGGACTTGTCGGGTCACGTCGACCATGTCATGCAAAAATGCGTCCGTGTGCGGCACGTTGTCCGCCGCCACGAGGAGCGACTTCCACGCACTCACGACCAGAAGCGGGTCGTATGAAATATCGGTCGGCTGAAACGTCAGGTGCAAAATGTCCCAGCCAGGCCGCACGGATACGATGCTCTTTGTGACGCCGCCGCCTGTGGGGACGCTGTAGACCGAGTGCCGGAGCGTGTTCCATGCACTGGCGGCATGGGCATCGTTGGCGTGGTACCGCGACTGCACAAACGCAGGTAGCCACGAATCCAATTGGATTGGCTTGGTTTCCCAGGCCATTTGGAGCGTTAGGTCGTAGACCACGTAGTTTTGGAAAATGCCTTCCATCGTGAGTCCGACGCCGATCATCGTGCCGTTGGACGCGGCCCGCGCCCGAATCGGTTCGGACGCATAATACGCCAAGTCGCCCCGGAGGCCAGTGTTGCCGCCGAAATTGTGCAGCATGCAGTAGATCCACCGCTTGCCAAAGTAGTTGGACGTGCGCGACCAAATTGGAATTGACTCGCTGACGAGGCGTCGTCACGACAGACACGAAACGAATGTACCTGTACAAATCCAAGAGGATCATTCGGTCGTTGGGGACACCTCCGAGGTACGCTTCGATCGTCTTGGGGTCTTGCCAAAACCCTTCGTTGAACGTCCACGCCTGCAGGAGCCACACGGCCTTGGGGTCGGCGCTCGTCATGCTATCAATCACGGCCTTGGACGCAGCATGGAGAAAGGCCGGGTCGCTGGACGCCGGCGCCATCTCGTTGAACGTGTCCGCTTGGTACAAAGACGACGTGAAGCCGCCATTGAGCCGGGTCTGTTCTTCGATGAACGTCTGCCCGATCACGCGGTACAACGGATCGCTCGAATCGAGCATGTACACGTTCGTGTACCTTTCTGGAAAGTTGCCCCAATTCGGCGACCGAAACGTCTTGGCCGCGGGGTACAATTTCGTGAGTTCTTCGGGGATGTGGCCTGCAAAGGCAGGCAGCGCGGGGAGCATCCCGAATTCGCGCATGCGCGTGAGGATTTTGCCTTGCAACTCAAACTGGCTGTCGATGAAGTCTTGGGCCAGTGGACCTTTCACCCAACTGCCGCGGATGTTGCCCATGCGGCCCCACGCCAAGAACGCCGCGCCCGCAAAGAACTTGTTCATCCCCGCGTCACTCACATTAAATTTGCGAAAGGTCGCTTGCCACACTTTCTCTTGGCCAGTGAACGCGAGCGGCATGTTGATGCCTACCCACGATGATGAGGCATATGCAGATTGATAGATCATACCATTCAATGCCATCCAGTCAATGTGCTTCTCCCATTTCTCCCAGCCCCACGTCCACATGGAATAGCTCACGGTGCACACATTTTGGTAGTACGTGTACTTGGACGCTTTCTCCACGCGAATGGGCGACGCAATTGGCGGGAGTGTCTCGGGCATTTGTAGGACATGATCGTCCCAATTGGCTTGCGTGTGCACAACTTGCTTGAGATACCATTGGATAGCGTAAGACAAGGCCGTCGCGCTCGACCCACGAATGTGGATCTTGTTGTTTGCTGAGTCGATCTCGAAAACATCTCTTTCGTCGGCAAGAGTTGGGATGACCTCGAGCGAAAACTACGTAAATTGTTTGTGGCTGCTCGCATGTGAGTCTTACTTGAGGAAGGTATTTTCCTCCCAGTCGCCGTGTGATGAGACCTTCCGTTGCCTTGATGGGATCGTGGATCGGAGCAGATGGCATGGCACTCAGTACTGCCATCGCGACGCACAAGACGCTCAGATTGAGCCATCCCATTCGACGGAGTGGCATCACCCCGCGCAAAAATGGAATGCAACCGCACACCCAGGATCTTATTTTTATCCGGACTTGGTCAATTGACTACAACTTGATTAATTGTTTGTCCCGTTGCTCACAATATAAAATTTAGGATAATTTAATTGCACGATGGTCATACGGATACGAAATTGAAGAACGAAGGATCTTCTTGACCAAGATTGACCACATTCGTGAATTTTTGATCGGAAAGGCAGACCAATGCGCGGACTCGTTCTTGCTGCACTTGCGTTCGTCGCCACGGTGGCAGCGGTCTACCTCCCACCTCCTGAACATGATGCCGTCAAAGCGACGCAAGGGCTCATTTCCAGACGCCTGGGTGACAAGTACGTTGACGAGGTACGCCTAACTACCCTGTCGTATTCCATGGCGATCGTTCCCATCGATGTAGTTCTCACTTCACGTGATTCCCGCCACATCGGATGGTCGAGATGTGATTGAAATTGGTTCCAATGATGGCAAGATCGCCATCAAGGGGTCCAGTGCCACCGCCATGAGTTACGCCTTGCATTGGTAGGAGCGTAGCACAACCCCCAATGATCTAACATGTCGTAGGTACTTGAAGCACGTCGTGCGCACTCAAACCGATTGGGAAGACCACGCGCTCCATCTTCCAGATACCCTTCCTCGACTCAATGCAGCCGTGCGTGTTGAACGAAGCGCCAAGTACTCGTACTACGAAAACGTGTGCACAGTGAGCTATTCCCAGTGGACGTGGGGGTGGGCCAAGTGGGAGAAACACATTGATTGGATGGCGCTCAACGGTACCTCTTCTTTGCATGTCGTTCACCTTGCTCAACATCCGTCGGCGGACAGGCATCAACATGCCGTTGGCCTTCACGGGGCAAGAAAAAGTCTGGCAAACGACGTTCAAAAAGTTCAACGTGAGCGACGCAGGAATGGGCAAATTTTTCGCTGGAGCGGCGTTTCTCGCGTGGGGTCGCATGGGCAACATCCGTGGGAGTTGGGTCAAGGGCCCGCTGCCACAGCAATTCATCGACGACCAGTTCGACCTGCAGGTGAAAATCCTCGCGCGCATGCGGGAGTATGGCATGATTCCCGCGCTTCCCGGCTTTGCGGGGCACATTCCCGAGGAACTCCACACGATCTACAAGAACGCGACGATGTCGCGGTCGCCAAATTGGGGCAACTTTCCCGACCAGTTTTGTTGCGTGTACATGCTGGACCCGACGGACCCGCTGTACACGGCGATCGGAAAAACGTTCATCGAAGAGCAGAAGCGTCTCTATGGCTACACCTCGTCACTCTACCAAGCAGACACATACAACGAGATGGATCCGGCGCAGTCCGACCCAGCGTATCTGGCCAAGGCATCCAAGGCCGTCATCGACAGCATGACGCTTGCGGACCCGAACGCAGTCTGGCTCATGCAAGGATGGCTCTTCCTCAGCGGGTATTGGACAAACGAACGCATCCAAGCGTATGTTGGCGGCGTCCCCGACGACAAGATGATCATTTTGGATCTCTACAGGTAGACATACTCCTTTCCTTGGCTGCGACGACGGGATTCACCCACTATGGATAGTGACGTCGTGCCCATCTGGCAAAAGAGCCACAACTATTTTGGCAAGCCGTGGATTTACTGCGTCTTGCACAACTTTGGCGGCAACATGGGCTTGCGCGGGGACTTGCCGACTCTGGCTCAGTCCCCCGTCACGTCCAAGGCCGCGTCCAACGGCACGATGATTGGCATTGGGCTCACGATGGAAGGCATTTTCCAAAACTACATTGTCTATGACCTGACCCTCCAAATGGCATGGGAGTCGCAGCCGGTCGACGTCGTGCCATATGTCCGCGACTTTATCCACAGCCGATACCACGTCGACGATGCCAACGCCCAGCAAGGCTGGACCACGCTGCTCCATTCGGTCTACAACGTCACGAGGGGCTACGGCGGTGTCACTAAGAGCTTGGTCACGATCCGCCCGCACTGGGGTCTCGTGCGCGACGGGTTCATGCCGACAAAGATTGCGTACGAGGCCAAGCAGGTCGTTCACGCGTGGCGGAGTCTGCTCGCGGCAGCCACATCGACGCCCGCGTTGGCACAAGTGGACACATACCGCCACGACGTGGTCGATGTGACGCGGCAGGCTCTGAGTGATTTGTTTACGAAACACTACGAACACCTCGAAGCGGATTTCAAAGCCGGCACAAAGCCCGTCGACCAAGTAGGCCAACGGACGCCAACGGACGATGACCATCTCGTTGTAGATTGCCGGTCGCGTGCATGCCATGCTCGACCTCATTGGCGACATGGACCGCATCCTCGCGGCGCATGAAGATTTCTTGCTCGGCAAGTGGCTCTACGACGCCAAGGCCCTCGCGGGCGACAACGCTGCGCTGGGTCTCTACTACGAGTACGAAGCTCGCAACCAATTGACGCGATGGGGCGACGCAAATGGCAACGTCTTGGGTGACTACGCGACCAAGCAGTGGGCGGGATTGGTGTCGTCCTACTATTTGCCGCGATGGCAGGTGTGGGGTCAAGCGGTCGTGGCGGCCTTCAAGGAACATCGCGCCGTGGACGAAGTGCGCGTGAAAAAGACGACCGAGGCGTTTGAGCTCGTGTGGAACCTCGAAACCAAGTCGTATCCGATCGAGCCGCGCGGCGACCCGATCGCGCTGTCGCAGCATTTGTACGACAAGTACTTGAAGGTTGTTGTCTTTGACACGGCCAACTTCCTTCCCCTCGAGTTGTAAAACCCACTTTGAACATGGCATGTGGCAACGTTTCATTTGTTTCGTTTGTTTGGGATGTGGTCGGGACGTCACAATCGGGCGAGTTCTTGTTCTAGCATTGAGTGTTGTACTTTTTTCGAACTACGAACGTCGTTTGGTTGTGACGGAACTTCCCCTCGAGTTGTAGAACCCATTTTGAATATGGAATGCGAGGTTTCGAAACCAAAGAAACACACACGTGTTTTCGTTCCTCCGGGTTTGGCACTTCGGCGCCGTGTTCGTTAAAAGGCGCAAAAGCGCTTTTGCAAAGAAATGTCACCAAACAAGAGAGTTACTCAAATGAGCCTCCATACAATTTATATTGGTATAAATATTGATTTGGACATCCGATACAATACGAAGGACATTACTAGTATACAACGTATTTGTTTTCGCAATTGCGTCGTCAGTGCCAATCCCAAGCCAAAATGATCCCGAGCAGTGAAATGGAAGCCCTGAAGAGACAAGAGCAGCTCCTTGAGCAGGCCAACAACGACTTGAGGCAAGCAAACAACAACCTGAGGCAAGCAAACAACAACCTGAGGCAAGCAAACAACAACCTGAACAACCTGGAGGGAGCCAACAATTACCTTAGGCAAGACAATGTGCATCTGCGGAACGATTGCGTCGCCAAAGGCAACCGCATTGATCGACTCCTGAACTTACTCGAAGGCGTTAATGGTGGTTTGGGACACGTCCTCCTTTCGATCGATGGGAAGCTCAACAACCTCGCGGAAAGCCACGAGTGCACGCAGATAAATCTCGTGCGCTTACTTCACGGCCGAGGCAAATTGACTAACCCGCCGCCGAGCATTCAACATCAACAATCGCTTGTTCAGACACCGCTCAACGAACACCATGTATCTTTCCTCTTGGTCGATGGTCAACGAAAATCCGTCGCCAGCAGATTGAACGAGCTCATGGAGAGTGGTCATCGCCCCTTGGTCTCCACCTTGTCACTCGCCAGCCCCAGCCAGCATCCCAGTTGTTTGTCCAGTAGATGTAGAAATTACTTTTGTCGTCTGCTTCGCACTCCATGATTTGTTTCGTGACGCCGTTGATGGCAACTCTACACATCATCCATCATCCGCAAGAATGCCCTCAACTCCGCATGTCCTACCCATGGGGTTTCTCTATGTTGAGAGTCTTTCCCTCACGGTTGCGAGCGCGCTGATTGTGGCCTCCCAGCAAAGCTACGTTGCCACCGACGTCTTCGTCAGTCTCGGCGTCTTCATCCAAGCGATCTTTCTCGGCTGCGGTGCCACTTTTCCGCCGTGCCCATTTCGGGGCAAAGTGTTTCAGCGTGGTTTATTATTGGCACAGCACATGAGAGGATGCACCGCTGGTTCGTGCGCGAAGCTGCGGGGGGCTTCACAGGCAACTTCGTGTCCATGATGTGCGAACCGGTTTTGGCCTGCATATTTTTATATTCTTTTCATGGTTTGGTTGAAATTTCGAGCAAATATAAATCCCAACATTTTTCAACCGTCCTATACAACTTATCATACTATAAATCCTCGTATGAAATTGTGGACACGTGCCCAGTGCAGCATCATTCCAAATCGTCGATAGCCATGCGGGTTCTCCATGGTCTCTTAGCCATTGCCGTAGCAGTCGGCACGGCGGCGCTCCTCGGACCTATCTTTGAGATCTGGAAACCCCCAGCACAATGCCGCGACCTCTTTGGTGTTCAGGGTATGCCGCTTCCGTCTCCTGAAGGCGTCGCCGATCCCTTTCTCCGCCTCGGCATCCCGTCGATCGACAATCAAGTGTGCGGTCTCACCAAGTTCTTTGAAGAATGCCGCGACTACCCGACTCCGCTCGTGGCCCTGTTGACTCATGCGCTCATTTTCAGCCCGGCCATCTCTGTCGGACTCTTTGTCTCGGTCGAAGCCACTCGCAAGCTCGCAAGCGGTCCTGCGTCGTGGGCTTCCTTCATCAGTTTCCTCTCGCAGTACTTGGGCATCTCCTTCGCGATCCCTGCTGTCTGGTTTCCAGCCTTTCTCTACTCCTACGCGACTCCGCTCTCGCTTCCCAAATCATCCAAGCATGCGCCCACGGACGTCTCTCTCGGCTCGCCGCTCCTCCTCGGCTTCATTGGCGCCATGAGTGCCCTCCAAGCGTCGGTGTTTCTGTACCTCGGGTTCGCCAGAGGGCCGCACTATGGTACATTTTTCTTTGTCTTTCAATTCCTGCCCATCGTCGTGCCATGGCTCTGGCCGCTCCTCCAGCTTGTCGGTCGGCGCCCCAGTTCCACGGAAGCGGCTTCCCACGCATCGGTCGCGGCCAGTCAGATCTACTTTACCTTTGCCGTCTTCTTGGCCCTGCACCACTGGATCGGTTTCGTTGCGCCATTGATGACAACCCCCGACGCGACCCCGCAAGCCATTCTCACGACGCTCCTCGCTTTCCTCCGCGAGATGCCGTCGACGCCGCAATTCCTCCCCACATGGTTCCTCCTCATTGACGGTCTCTCCCTCACACTCACGAGTGCGCTGGTTGTGGCTTCCCAGCAAGCCAACGTCGCCACGGCCGTCCTCGTCTTTCTTGGCTTCTTCATCCAAGCGATCTTCCTCGGCAGCGGCGCCACGTTGATGCTCTTTGCCGGGACGCGCGAAGCCGCCATCCGCCGCGTCCATTTCGCGGCCAAGAAGGCCGATTGAGTGTTGATAATGCAAATCGTTTGTGAGACAGGACCACATGATGTGGAGGGGCAGTTTTCCTAGCGCGGACTTGGTGGTTTTGGACTGACCTGTGATGGAATGTGGTGTCCCTCAACGAACGAGTTCAACTGCCCACGTTCTGGTCGCGGGAGATCGCCATGCTGGCTCATGCAGTCGCGTCGGTATGAACGAATCTCGATGCATATGCATGCTGGACGTGGGCGCCCCTTCTATTGTGTCGGTTTCGCATGTTCTGAAAATTCGTTGCCTTGCTAGCCGTTTCACGTGCATCAACAGGAGACGCATCTCACACGTTTGAACAAGAGGCCACATCCGCACACAGCCAACCGAGCCATGGACACGCCGTCCCTTCGCCCCCCGCCAGTCGCGCGCACGTGCTCCCAAGACACGATCCTCATCCCCGAGCTTCTCGGGAGTCGTCACCGCGACATCCTCCACGGCATCGAGCCGTCGTCGCGCGGCGGGAAGCGCCTCGTACCCATCCTCGTCCCTTCGAATGGTCGTGATAGACCTCGTAGGCGCTTCGTTTCCGCGCCGACGGCGACGTTGCGTACGAAGAATTCACGCGGGTCGATGTCTTCCGCATGGTCGAAGCCAAGCTCGCGCTCGTCAAGAAGGTGCGTCATGTCCCGCGCGAGGCACGTTGACGGCACGATGGATGACAGCAAGAGGAGTGTGCGATCGCCCCCGAGGCGATAACCCTGGCGAAGCGGCGACACAGCTTTGCCGGCTCGAGCGATGTGCCGGTCGGTCGCGTCGCCGTCTGTGGCATGTCACGCTCTCGGATTAGGTGCTGCACATGCGGGACATTCGAAAGCTCGACAGCATGTTCTCTATCAGCAACGAGCCGTCGTTGTTTGTCCGGAAGCAAGTCATACTCGTCAACTTGGGTACGGGATGCCACGATCCCATGAGCTCACAAGTGGACAGAGCCGATCCGCGCCGTCATCCTGCACGACGTGTGCCTGATCTTCTTACCAGACGGCGCCGACAGTCTCATTTCCATGCTCAAGCAAGCGTTCAAAGATCCTCTCGACAGTATCGATCATGCGTTCGAGTTCAAGTACAACCCCAAATGATGACGCGTCGTGGCTCACGTGCTTTGTCAGAGCCATGGAAGCGATCTTGGCGACGCTGACCAAGTACGAGCGGGATGACGCACGCGTGTCATGGTTGCATCTAGGATTGTCGGCAACGATTGCCAGAAGGTGCTCCCTGTGGCCCAGACGACGCTGGACATGATCGCCAAGCAGGCGCAGTCGGCGCAACTCGAAATGCTCCGCAAGTTGAAAAACGTCATGAGCGAACTCAGTGCCCAAGTACGTCGTCATGCTGCCACGTCATCTGAGGACATGGGTAGGTGAATGGCATTCGACGGGTTCTCGTCAATACCCTCGAGGATGAAACGACGCTGCATTCGTTCTACTTGACCAAGGTTCGTCGTCGTGTCTCGTCATGCCGTGGCCTCACGCCGGTCATCATAGCTCTTTGAGACGCCCCAGCCCCTACGCAGTGAACCCGACACGTGGAATTACGAATCCGACTATGTCGAATCCATGCTCGAGTCGTACTTGCAGGTCGGTCGATTGTCGCGCGTGCGTGACCTCTGATGCGCTTGAAGGAATTCTACGGCCAGCTGACCAAGATTGAGCTCGTCCTGAGCAACATTCAAAACACCGAAAGCATCGTCATGATGAAGTTGGACACGATGCGCAATTCGCTCCTCACCGTCGACTTGTCCCTTACGTGCGTCACGGCCTTCCTCACTGTCGCTACATTTATCACGGGCGGCTTCGGCATGAATCTCAACTCGACGATCCAAGACGTCCTGGGGATCTTTTGGATCGTCTTTGGGACGCTCCTTGTGTTCCCCTTCTGCATGTACCACATCACCGCAAAGTACCTGCGCAAGCGCGGGATCAATCTCCTCGGCTACAATGCCTCTGTCTGACAAATAAATACTTCGAAGTAAACTTCTTCGAATCCGGAATTTAACCGGATATGTGTTCTGTCAAATCTTCGCTTTTGTTGTTGCGTGAGGTTTGGAAGATCGAGAAATGGCAACAGCGGGTTCCTTGTCGCCATTCAAGACGGCGGCGTCGGGCGAGAACAGCCCATGGGTCCAAGTACACCAGAAGACGCTTCGAGAAGTTGTCACCGTCGACATGCTTCCCGTGCGCCCCAATCCACTCACCCGCGACTCGCAAGACTCGTTCTCCAAGACAGGCCTCCAGGACGTACGTTCATGTGCTTCTGATTGCAAGGACGTGACCGTGATATCTAGGTGCTGAAATTCGACATGGAAGGAAGTGCGACCATGCTACGTATGCGACGGGCGGACGTCTTGAAAATGACGCAACAAGCAGCGCTGCAGGCAGCGTCGCCCAAATCGGATACGATCCACGAGAACGACATCCCTTCGTCGGCAGATGCAACCTCCGCACGGCCTCCACGTGCGTCCATTCTTCGTTTTGGTCACATTTTATTTGGTATACCAGGTATGGTGTCCTTGCCTCGACTCGCTCCCACAATGCATGGGCTATCGTCCTCGGACGCTCAGGTATAAATGAGGCAAATGTCCATCCATCCGAGGCGAACGTGTGTAGATGGTGCACATGCGCGATCTTCGCAAGTTGGACTACGCGTTTGTCGAGTCGTATGAACCGTCCATCGTCGTGCGGAAGCAAGCCATCTTGATCAACGCAGGCAATTCCTCGGGCACGATCATCCGACTCTCAAATTTTGTTTCTAGACCCGATCCGATCCGTCATCATGCGAGAATGCTGTCTCATGTTTGTCCCTGATACAAATCACGCCCTCGTGGGCCTTCTCAAGGAAAAATTCAAAGAGCCACCGGCGGACGAAGACAGCGAAATGCCCTTTGAATTTCGGTCCGTTGTATCCTTGTAGGATGCAACTCATTGTGTTTCTAGTGCACTGGAAGCCATCCTCTCGACCGTGTGCAAGTGCGTCGAACATTCAATCGTGGTTATTTGTTTCGTTGTTCAAGCCTGGGATCGTAGGTTTCTCTCGGATGATTTCAACCGCATGGCGCCAATCGTGAACGCGTCGTTGGAGCGACTCGCGAGCGCCCAGATGTCGTCGGGCGAATTGGAAACGCTGCGCACGCTCAAAAATGCCATGAACGAATTCGAGTCGCAAGTACGATGTGTTTGAAGTGTTCGTTCGAGACTCACGCACGTACCATTAGGTGAATGGTTTGCGCCGCGTGCTCATGGAGATCCTCGACAACGAAGTGGATTTGCATTTGCTCTACTTGACCCAAGTACGGATTGCATTCGATGTCAGGACTGAATTCGTCGACTAGCTCTTTCTCAATCCCATCAGCCTCAATGACCTCTGGAATTTCGACGCCGAAGAAGCCGAAGCGCTCCTCGAAGCCTATCTGCAAGACATTCACAGCACCAAGACCAAGGTGGCGCTCATGCTTCACCGCATCCAAAACACTGAGAGTGTTGTCATGCTCAAGATGGACGCCGTCCGCAACTACCTCCTCACCGCAGACATGATGTTTACCCTCGTCATGGTCTGCTTGACGTTTGGAATGTTTGTCACTGCGGCCTTTGGCATGAACCTCACTTCTGGCTTGGAACAAACGCCTGGTGCGTTCCTCATCGTCGTCGTTGTCACCGTCGTCAGTGCGCTTATCACCGTCTACTTGGGCATTGTGTTCTTTCGCCAACGCGGAGTCATTATTTAGTCGATTCGAATCTAAACATACATGCATTTTGTCATTTATATCCGCTCGTTACTACGCTTCGTCCATGTCTTCATTCTCCACTTCATCCGCGGATGACAAATCTTCGTCGTCTTCCATTTGATCCACATCGCCGTTGTTGCTGCTTTCTCCCCGACTCAGCCTGACATGATTGTGTCATTCGCAGCCTTTCAGGCAATGAGAATATCGGCGTCTACCTGGCCATGAGGTGCTGGATTTGGTTCTGTTGCCGCCACAAGAGCAGTCGAAATTTGTCGCGTTCGTTTTCGGCCTTGAGGGCACGCTTCTCCGCTTCTTCGCGGGCATTGGTTTCGACTAACGATAAAGTCGGATCAATAGTCGGGATTTGGATAGTCTTACTCTCAAGAAGCACGCGGAGCTTTTCTGTGGCACTCAATTCTTCATTGAACCAGTCGTGTGAGAAATATCTAATGGCGTGTCAAAGCAAATCATATGTATTGGATCGCCAAACTCGAAAACTCGAAGCCACAATGTCGTGGGAAGATGACTATCGGTGGTCAAGAGCATCGCCACTGCTTCTTTGAAACGCCTGGGGTATTGCCCATGTTGATAGGGCGCCCATACTAACATTCCCTTCAAGAAATTTCTTTCGGCGTGGTGGTGTACCTTGCGGTGGAAAGTACGTGATTGGCTCGGCAAATGCATTGTTTGTCGTGTTCTCCCGCATGGGTGCAAACGTGACGTTGCCCAATACGACTTCGGAAAATCGATTGGCGTCGCGGCGGCGAATCTTGAGCAGTTTATCTCCAAACGGGCCCTGACGATTGTTCATGAGTCAAATTTATCGCGGTGTTTTTCCAACACACCACAGCAATGCCAAATGGATTCAACAATTCTTTGACAGTGTCAATCATTCGCTCTGGTGCCCCAGCGCCAATGTAAATACTACAAATCGACATTGAGCGATGAGAACGATGGTTGCATCTACCGATCGTATTTGACATTCTTCTTTGTGTCCATACGAAACGCATCCCCGCATACAACTTCGCACACGCCAACGTCGGACTTCCGCGTGTTAAATGCATCTTCAGGTTCCTCGTCAGCCGAGTCGCTGTGAAAGTCCAATTCGTCTTCAACGTCGTCGTTGTATATTTCGTCGTCTTGATTATTATGATCTCTTTGTACTGGGGGCGTCTTTTCCTCTGACATGTACATCTCCAAAGAACTCCGACATGCTTGCACGACGGTCCCATCAATCTCTAGACCGTGGTTGATGGCATCCTTCGTGCACCGTTAGGTTCATTGAGCTCATGTCGAGTTACCTTTCCTGTGATGGCGCCGACAAGACAAGACAGGTACCCACTTCCAGACCCGATATTCAAAAACGACACACCGTGCGTGAGTTCCAGCGCTTCCATGACTTGTGCATAAATGTGTGGTGCACTATGGACGGCCGTTGCGGCACCCGTTGTAGTCTCATCGATGACATACCTGAGGTGTACATTCCCTTCTCGGATGGGATAATCTTTGTATGCGCGCGAAACCATATTCCGCGGAACAAAATGCGCACGATCGACGGTGCGGAACGCATCAAGGACGTCCTTGGACTTGATAATATCATGTCCTAGGAAACGCGTGAATGCTACATTCATCATCTCGTCATGCTCTTTGTACCTTTGAGGGCCATGGCCAATTCGTCATTTGTCGACCCCGACGAGAACCATGCCATGATGCAACAGGCGTTCAAAGTAAAATGTGAGAATGGGCAGAAACGATGTTGCCAAGATCTGCTATGGTGCTTTCTGATTGGTGCGAATATATTACCACATTATTTATTATCAGGTATAATAAATTCAAGTATAACAGGAGCAATACAATACCAGCGGCACACACGTCAGATTCGTTCTTTTTCTGCTTCTGAGGATCTCCACAGCCTCGGAATAGTTGGACCTTTCGCGGCCGACCACTTGATACCCACCGGTGACGACGACGATTGTGTGTTGAATGCGCAGCGCCCCAAAAGATAGGTTGATGGAGAGAGACAACTCGACGTATGGATCATTCGCAAAAGAGGTACGATGCTAAGCACATGAGGGAGTATGATATGTTGTGCAGACGACGAGTTGGTTCTTGGGGCAGATCAACACACCGACAAAGAATTTGATCGAACAAGACTTTTGCACAAGCCATGAGCGCGCTCTACCTTCTGACGCTGATACCCTCAACACGAAAAAATTGGTGCGTCAGGAGATTGTTGAAAGTAACAAACAATACGGGCCTAGGTCATTCGCTTCAACAACACCGGAGCGATGGAGTACTTGGAAATGTCGCGCTCAGATGTACTTCGCATGGTGCAAGTCGTAGCTTCCTCTGGTGGTCTTAAGGTAGGATGGGAATGTTTGAATACATTTAAAAAGTCTATCAGGACGAAAAAGCCGACGTGCGTCGGGCTTCTCTGCACCAAGGGTCGGCCCGAGCGTTGCAATCCCAGCGGACCCGCAAACGATCCAGTCTGGCGCACCCGACAATGCAATCGAATGTCGAAATTCAGGTTTGCGTGGGATGATTCATTGTCAAATTCAATCTCTTTCGTAGCCACTCCATATGCGTGACCTTCGAAAACTCGATGAGTCATTTCATGCCGCAAGTGCGGCTTCCATTACAATTCGCCGCCAAGTTGTCCTCGTGCAAGCAGGTGTGGCATTAATTTCTTCACCCCGACACATTTGGTGTCATTGCTGATGTAGAACCCCTACGCTGCGTCGTCATGCGCAACGCGCTGTTGGTTTTTGTCCCCGCCGGCGCGGACACGCTCATCCAGATCCTGCGCGACAAAATGATCCAAAGCTGCTCTGAGGAGGCCCATATTGACTTTGAGTTCAGGTAGAGAGGTGGACACGTTCAATCGACAACGGAGTCTGCGATAGGGCTATGGAAGCCATTTTCCACACCTTGTGCAAGTACGTTCCAGTTGCTAGCTTCATCAACGGAGAGATTGGCGTAGGTTGCTGAGTGGCGATTGCGAGAAGCTTGTTTCGACCGTCTCGGATGTGTTGGTGCGCCTCGCAAGCGCTACGCTTTCGTCGGGAGAGCTTGAGATTCTCAACATCCTCAAGAACAAAGTGCATGAATTTGAGTCCCAGGTACAACGGTGATGAATTACGCCGTCCATAACACACACCTAGATCTTGGACACGCGGCGTGTCTTGATGGAGCTGTTGGACAACGAGCAAGACATGCGACTGCTCTACTTGACCAAGGTGAGCCCCAGATATATCGCTGCCCACTCATCAAACGCCGCAGTTGCATCGTAATCCAGCACCCACCGTGGATGCAATTGGTCTTGATGTCGAAGAAGCGGAAGGGCTCATTGAAGCCTACTTGTTGGTATCGTTGACGCCACGTTGCGGGAATATTGAAGAATATGTGTAGGACATTCACGCGATGCGAACCAAAGTCGGTTTGATGCAAACGCGCATGGTCAACACGGAGAACATCGTAATGCTCAAGATGGACTCGGTCCGTAATGCCCTGCTGTCGATCGACACGATCTTTGGCCTCGTCATGTTGGCAATGAATGTGTCGATGTTTGTCTCGAGTGCGTATGGGATGAACCTCTGGAACGGATACGAGACCCAACCGCATATGTTTTGGGTCGTCTTGTTTTGCTCTACCCTCCTCACAGGCGTGATCATCCTCATTGGCCTTCGCTTCTTCAGGGCGAAGGGCGTCATCTTGTTGTAAGAGAAATATTATGCAGTTGTCATCTCTTATGGGCACGTCGAACGCGCAAAAGACGGTAGCACCAAGAGGGAGATGTTCTCACGGACGATAGTATCCACGAGGGGTGTGCGGAATTTGTCCAGCAGGACCAGTTGCGTGGTCACACCATCCATGGTGTGGTTGGGTTGTGTCGCAAATGTCACCACTATATTGAGTCGTGGGTCCAATGGCAGTCACAAGGTCATTTTCCTTACACAGGCGTGCGAGAGCCTCGTGGTATTCTGTGTCGTACAGATGGTCAGTGGCTATGTGCGAAAGCACGCCGATAGTTCTGGCAGTCATTTCCGAGCCTAATGCTCGCACAACCTCCTATTACGCGCATCACGATGTGGAAAAGAAGGGATTTCAACAGCATGGTCCATCTAGAGAAAGAATGAGGTGACAACCGCGGACTTTGATGACTCACCGCAAGGATAGCTTCAAATGCCATCGACTGAATCTGATGTAAACATCAGGTTGGGGTGTTAGAAGACGGCACTGACCTTCTTTGACTTGTCGCGAAGCTGATTTGCAATGGCATGCAGCATAGAGACCGAAGGCGGGAGCTTGAGCAGCAAGTCCAACGCTTGCTCCCGCAAATGACTACTCAGTGTCAGACGTCAGACTTCATCGCAAGCGATGTGTCTGCCTTGTTGACTCCATTTGCATCGAATGCAACAAATATTCTCGTTTGATCGGTTCCTCCACGCTGCTATCAAATATGACTTCGCAACATCAAGCGATCTCGTTGGGATTCAGACTTACACTTCATTGTTCTCTTCCGAACAACTTTAGAAACTTCAAACTTGGTCATGTACTCCATGAAGGAACAGATACTGTCCAAGTCCATCGTACATATCATGAGGAATGTTTCGATTGCAGTCATACGACCCACGAGGAAGTAAATTAATATCGTCCTGAAGTCACATCTTACCATTGTCGTCGTTCTTGTTCAGAGTTTGTACTTTTTGAAGTTCTTCAAGACCAATTCGGATCAAACTGTGTCGCTTGTCGGGGGCTAGAATATCCAAGAACTACTCACCCATGTGCGAGTAAACTCCCACATCGAATTGCATTTGCTTGTCAAGCACGTACACGCCGCAAAAGGTCGGGGATCGAAGAGGCTCCAGGTTTCTGGAGGGCATAAGACAAGAAGGGGCGATACGCGCGTGCAACGAAGGCTCTCGTACGGCTCGCAAATGACTCGATCATGTACTCGACTTGCTCGTCTTCTGGGACGTAGAGGATCAATTCTGCGTTGAAGGAGTCCATGTCTCGAAATGCGCGCGTTGGTGTTTCGAACGAGAAAATGGGGATCTCCATCATGGACATGTCCGGTTAGGTCGTATCCGGATCACGTTTATATTATTATGAGGCTTTTCTTACATTATAAAACCAAATCCCCATTTAAACTTGTTGTTTGACAGAGGTGGGAATAAAATCAGTAGAAAATCATCCTCGCGCCGTTTTTGGCTGCGTGACCCTTGACCCTTGGAAAGATATTTCGTTTTCGGGTTGACCCTTCACTGCGTCATTTCGTGTGCAATCGGTGTCGAGTTCTGCATGGGGAAGAAAGTCTTCAACTCAATCTCCCCGCATTTCTGGACTCATGAAGAACACTGCCGCTTCCTCGAAGCGCTAGAGAAGTGCGGCCACTGCGCACCCAGCAGCGCCGTGTGGACCATGATCGCTGACTACGTGGGCACGCGCAACTTCAAAGACGTCAAGCTGCACGCGAATCGGTATTTCTTGCAGCTCCAGATGGTAAACACGCAGAAGCGAAAGGAGATGCAAGCAATGCAGGCAGTGGACAGTCGATGGACGCTCCGGGACGACAAGCTCTTCGAGGAACTCCTCGCGACGTACAGCAGTTGCGCGTACTACCCGTGGGAAGTTATTGCCGCGAAATTCGTCAACAAGTCGGCCAAGGGTGTGCGCGATCGGTACCTCAAGCTCCTCTACGACATCGCGCACATCGAGAGCGGGCACCACGTAACCATGCATTTGAAGCCGTGGAACGCAGCGACGACGATGGACGAGAAAGGTAAACAGACACATGCTTGTCGAAACTCATTCGTTCGTGCTAGAGTCCGACGACGGACAAGAGGATGCCGAGTTTTGCATGTACGACTGCAGCGTGACACTGACCGCCGACGAAGAGGACATTTTGATGACGGCATTGGAAGAGGCGCAGATTCCATCGATGTCGTCGTCGAATCTGCTGGCCGTGGTCGCGTCGGCGGTCGTCGCAATCACAAACCACAGCAACAAGAAACCACCGACGCGCAAGTTCAACGCGTTCACAAAGGACGAGGCCGCGCGCGCGATCGACAAATTGCTTCAGAGCAGCGCGACCGAGACGCCTGCGCTGCTCGAGTTGCTAGTCTCGGCCCTGCATCTCCAAGACGAAGTTCCGGATGCCAAGTCGCACCAGCCGCCGCTGCTCCTGCCGCAAAACCACCAGCAACATCAGCTCTCGATGCATTCCATGCAGTCGATGCTGTCGTCTCGGCCGCCCATGATGATGCCACCCCCCCTCGACCACACCCGTGCGTCCGCCACGCCGCCGCCGCCATCGTCCTTCCGATCGACCATGCCCGAAGCCACATACATGTGAGACAACGACGTCATGTCGTGGCCTCAGCGAACGTGTATCCAATCATATTTTATCTCGTTTTTATCGCACGCCTCGCGCTGCCAAAATCGCCTTGGGGTCCATTTCGACGCCCATGTAGTACTCCTTGTCCTGCTGCGTGTGGGTCGGCTTCTTGTGTCGCTGTTCCGTGCCTTGCTCGGCCGCGACGCTGTACGAGACAATGCGCAGTGGCATCGTGTGCCAGAAGCGCTCGAGGTTGATGGTGGGGAGCCCTGGCACATGCACGAGCTTCCACGCGACAAAGTCAATGTAAAAGCTGAAGAACGAAAACGTGTATGTGTCGTCCGTGTTGTACTGGTACAGCGTCTTGGCGGCCTTGCGTTCCGCCCGCGCCGCGGCCGACTCGCCAAAGCTGTCTTGGCCCAACGGCGGCGGCGTCGTCCCCGCGGGCGAGCACACGAATTCGTCCACGGACGAATGCAGCGGGAAGCAAATGTGACCCAACTCTTCGTCCTCCACACGTTCGACATCGCCGGGGGACGTGAGGCCGAGGCTGTAATGGAGACCCACAACAAGCATGTTGAGCACACCAAGCAAGATGGTGCAGAAGGAACGCGTGATGACGCCCAGCTGGAGCTTCTTGGGCACTTCGCCGCCAATGTACACCTGCCCTTGCGGGGCTTTCTTGAACTGTCCTTGCAATTGGATCCAAAACGACCGACGCCGACCGACAAACAAGTTTGACCACTTGGCCGCGCGTGGCTCCGTCCGCAGGAGGAGCAAGATCTGACCCTTGAAATTCTCATTCTCGAATGGAATTGGCACGTCCGAGTTGGGTACGATCGTGTTACCTCTCGAGGTCACGCTCGAGATCTTGGACAGCGACGTCGTCTCGTAGACGCTCAAGTCAGGCACATTCCACTGCTGCATCGTCGTGAAGGCAGGTATGAGTTTGGTCATGGCGATTGGGAGGTCCTTGGGGAATGGGAGAGAGAAATCTTATCGAAATCGTCCGTGGTCGTTCCACGAAACCCGTCACGAAGACGACTGTTTAAATGCATTATTTTGTCAACCTCTTTAATCTTCATACAATACTGCACATGACCAGGACTAATTATTTATATTTGCCCTCAATGCGCTGTTTTATTCTGACAACATTCTGAATTTACCAGCCAATGACAACGCGTCTCGAGAGTGGGAGGGGATCTTCACCTGCGTTCGTTCGCGTGGACCTGGCTGCGAATATGCGCAACGCCAGAGTTGAACTCGACTCCATGTTTGTCATCACTTTACCTACACTAGTTGCGACTCATGGGATTACTCGCCATCGACTTCCACTCGCTGAGGAAGATGGCGCTGTGGTACCCATAGTCGTACTTTAAATACTTGATCGAGAGCTTCGCGGGGTTGCTCAGGAGCGTCTCGACCGTCTGCTTCATCTCGCCGTCCAAATGATTCGCGAGCGTCGTGATCATAGCCATGACTTGGGGGCTCCCGGGAAAGTCACCGACGAACCACTCGCATATCCGCGGGAGGTAGATCACATGGCGCTTCGTGTCGGTCGACATGAGCGCCGAGAGCACGACGCGCGCCGTGAAATTCAGCTGCAACTCCAAGTCGACCCCGCGGTAGACTGTGATCGATTGGACGCACGACTTGGTCAGACAATTCAGTGCAAAGTCAAGGCGGTAGTCGGCCGACGGGACGTGGAAGGCGCGGCGCGGGTCGTCGTCGGCCAGTTTGGGCACGACAAACGCGGGGAAGGGCGGCTTGAGCGGACTGAGCGTCGCGCGGAGCATGCAGTGCTCGATCTCGGCGGGCGAAAAGCCAAAGCCCGCGATGTCGTACGCAAGGCCATTGTAAAACGAGCTCCAGTGCGTCTTGATCGCCGGGAGCAGTTCGAGGAAGCTCCCGTGGAGCACAATCACGTGGTAGAGGTTGATGAAAAAGGCCGTCCGGTCCGGCGTGTGGAGCTTGGCGAGTGCGTCGCCCGTGACGCGCTTGAGCTTGGCCACGAGGTCCAAGAAGACAAGCACCTCGCGCGTGAGACAAACGGTCGGGTGCTGGTGCAGCACGATGGCCATGCGCAGCGCCTTCTCGGCCACGTCGCACACGTCGACGTCATCGGTCAGCCCAAAGCGTTTGGTGATGCGTCGGTCGTTGAGGACGACGCGGCCGTCTTCGCGCGGCGCGGAAAACACGTCGTTGGCGGCGCGGCGGCCCTTGCCGAATAAGCTTCGGAACGGCGTGTCGAGTGTGTGCGCCGCGAGCTTGTCGTGGCCGTCCGCGACGAGCTTTTGCATCTCGTCGGCGAGCGCGTGCGTCCAAAACTCGTACTCGGCGTAGCTCGCGACCGCAAGGACGTGGACGCGCGCGAGCGTTTCAATCTCAAACCAGTGCATGCCGTTGCAGTTGGACGCCTTGGGCAGGTTCAGGACGTCGTGGACGGCCGCCGAGACCGAGACGATGTCGGCAAGCGGGATGCTCACGCACGGCGCCGACGACGACATGCGGAAGAAGCGCAGTTGCTTGCTCTTGCCCGTGTCGAGGATCATCCATTCGTTGCGCCAGTGCGAGTCCCACACCATGCGCAGGACCTGGCACTGCGTCGTCGCGATCGTGTGCGGCGCGAGCCCGCGCGACGCAAAGAACGGCGCGTACGGGACGACGCTGCTCGGGGACGTGAGCAGCCGCTTGAGCTGGTTCTTGGCCGCGATCATGTGCGCGATCGGGAGCGTCGTCGGCGACGTCTCGCGGAGCGTTTCGAGCGCCATGACCTTGTCACGCGCGATCTCGCAGAGTCGGCGTTCGACCGTCCGCCGCTCCGCTTCGATGCGCGCGCCGTTGGCCGACGTCGACTCGACGACAAAGTCAAACTGGTCGGCGTAGTTTTCGCGCGTCAAGTGGTCGTTGGCGAGTGTGAGCGGCATGTGGGCCTGCGACGCGCCGTGGATGGCGAGGTGGTGGCGCTTCAAATGCGTTCGACTCGTGTCCGTAAACTCCAAAATGTCAAAGACGTACGCCACGCGGCGCTGGCCACCCGTCCCGGCCTTGTCATGCGTGCTAAAGTACTCGAGCCAGCACGGAATCGTAAAGACAAAGCAGCTCAGTTCGTTGGCGAGCAGCGTGTGCGCCTTTTGCTCGTCACGGAGAAAATCCATTTCGTCCGCGTCGACGTCCAACGACGACGAGGCAGGATGGATGGCGTCCGGGTGGCCGGCGGCGGCGGCACTCGCGGCGGCGCTGGCACTCGCGCCGCCGGCGACATGGGGCGGCGTCAATTCAAAGCAAAAATTGTACAACTTTTGCTGGCGCGTGTGGGCCGTCTTGGTCGTCGGGTCCGCGAGGCTGTACGAGACGATCCGCATGGGCATGGTGCCCCAAAACTGGGACAAGCTGATGTCGGGCACGCCGGGCGCATTCACAACCTTCCAGTTTTCAAAATCGATGTAAAAGTTGAAGAACGAAAACGAGTACGTGTCGTGCGTATTGAACTCGTACGGGTGCTTCCCCGACCGCCGCTTCGTACGCTCTTCGCGGGATTCCGTGAAGCCGTCGGACCCGAGGGGTGGCGGCTTGTCTCCTGGCGGCGTGCAGATGAATTCATCCACGGACGAGTGCAGCGGGAACGCAAGATGCGGCAATTCTTCGTCCATGGCCCGCGCGACATCCGACGGAAACATGCGACCAAAGCTGTTGTGGAGACCCACGACGAGGCAGTTGATCACAGAGAGCAAGACGCGGCAAAGACCCTTGGTGAAAAAGCCAAGCTTCATCTTGTCGGGGATTTCGCCGCCGACGAAGACCGTGCCTTTCGGTTGCTTTTTGAACTTGCCCTGGAGTTGGATCCAAAAGAGACGCCGCCGACCGACAAACAATTGGCCCCATGTTGGGCTACGCGGTTCGGTCTTGAGGAGGAAGAGGATGCGGCCGCTAAAGTATTCGTTCTCGATCGAGACGGGCTCGGTCGAGTTGGGCCACAGCGGCTGGCCAAGCTGGACGCCCGACGCCGCCGACGAGTCCATCACGAGCTCGTGGATGCGCAGCGCTGGCACGTTCCAAGGCTGCTTTTGTGTTTGAGATGTCGGCGAGCTTGCTTCCAGCGGCACGTGATGGTGGTCCGTGGGCTCTGCTTCGTCTTCCTCGTCAAAGACAGCGTCGTCCGAGTCGCGGTACTGGGCTGGCGTTGACTCGAGTAGCACACGGTTGGACACGTAGGACACAAGCAAGAACATGACCAGCATGATGAATATGGACACGCCGGCGTCAAATGTGAACCAGAGGCACATGATGGCCCCCACGAGGCCCAACGTCAGCACCTGCATGAGCTCTGTGGTGTGAGGAATTGAAGGTTTTTATCGAAGTTGTCGACCATTCAGTATAGAATGATAGAGGTATTTATCCGGATACAAACACGTAGAAGCCGAAGCGACTACAAGGCAAGCAAGGTTGTATGCAAAGGCATGGACGCACGCGTGAGACGTATGCATGGGGTTGCGCTTCACGGACAAAGCGTGCCGCGGCAGGGTGTCCCACGCCGACAGCATCAGTTGCTCCGGCCAGTGACGTTTAGTTGACTGAGTAAAAGGGATAAATTTCCGAAGGTTTAACCGGCTATTTTGATTTCATGACGAAGCAAAAACGACATGTGCTCGCCGCGCATTTGAATCTCAACAGTTCTCACGAGCACCTTGTCTTGGAATCCTGGGCGTGGCCATGAAGGACGTGACCTCTTCGATTCATTGGAATTGATTGTGCCGTGAAGGAGGCGACCTTCTAAATGCGTTGGTGGATGCTCTCGATGTTCTTGTCGCTGCTGTCTGAAGCTTCAACGATCCATTCTTCTTGAAGATCTATGATCTATCGCCATCACATTTACATGTGAGCGCATGGGACCATGTCCTTGGACCTAACACGGTGTGTGTATGTCCATGCACACCGAGGTCTCCTGTGAGGATGATGGCGCGCGCAGGTCCCTTGGTGTTGGTGGGGGTTTCATGTCGAGCAATCCTGTCTTCCAAGCCTGGGAAGGGGTCGCGCGGCAGTTGGGCCGTTTCCTGCGAACAGACGTGGATTTTTTCATTTGTTCACTTGAGGAATGTATGCCGTGTGGCATATAATTGCAGCCCCAGATCCAACACATTAGATTTCGTGGGCAAGGCTTGTTTGACTTGCTTTTTGTATGCTTGTGCAATGTTCTGGAAAGGGTGGATCCCAAAAGTATGGAAAGATAGAGGCCAGCAGCGCTATTTCGAGTTTTGCGGGCTAAACGACGGGCCACGAAGAAGCAGCAGGATGTCGGAACGGAAGGCTGTGATCAAGAACGCCGACATGCATGAAGACATGCAGCAAGACGCCGTGGACTGCGCGTCGCAGGCTTTGGAGAAGTACAACATTGAGAAGGACATTGCTGCCTTCATCAAGAAGGAATTCGACAAGAAGTACAACCCCACATGGCATTGCATCGTCGGGCGAAACTTTGGGTCATACGTGACCCATGAGACCAAGCACTTCATCTATTTCTATTTGGGGCAAGTTGCTATCCTGCTGTTCAAGTCGGGCTAGAGTCGCCCAATGACCCCTGGCGGCGGCATTCGACTCTTGGATCGCGCACGTCCCCTGCCGACGCCACCGTCCGTCGCGGAGGAGAATATCCAGGTGTTGGTTGAAGCAAGTAAGGCGAAGATTAATGCGATATGCAACGAATTTATGTGTACAGGCTAGCCCGCGTCTTTGTGTCGCATGCACACCGCCCGCCCCACCCTGCCACAAATAAATTTCCAACAAAAATCGCTCGCTGCATTTTCTGTCGCCTCTGTGATATCTACCTAAAGGGGCATCTCCAATCTACATGAGCCCACACTCAGACTTTTTCTCGCCCGCTTCCTGTGGATGGTTCCGTTCGACGTGTTCAATCAACTGCGCGACTTGTGAAAACGTCGTTCGGCAGAACGGACACACTTCGGCCCCCCCATTCGACGTCGCAGCGGCGGCAGCCGAGGGGGCGACGGCGGGTCTTGGCGCGGGGCGCGTAGTCTGTACCATCATCATGAGTCGACTGCTCGATCTTCGCATCGTACCGATCGTCGAGACGAGTCCGGGTGGGCATTGTTCACATGGGCAATCAATTGGGACGTGTATCGAAAGGTCTGCTGGCAGATCGGGCAAGATTCCGAAGCCGCCGTGACGTTGGTGCCGCCGCTGGCTTTCTGTTGCACATTTCCACGTGAGAATTATCCAAGAAGAGAGAGAGAGAGAGTACCTTGGCGCTGTCGACAAGTCGCGACATCGACGAGCTCACGGAATTGCCCACGGCGGTCAATCGCCCTTGCATTTGGGCCGTCACAGAGAGTGTTGCAGCAGAGGATGAGGATGGCGGCGGCGGTCGCACTTGGGGAACGTGGCGCAGTCGTTCACATTGATGGTCGGATTCAAAACGGTGCTTGAGGCAGACTTTTTTCCGGCAGGCATTGCATTGCACTGTGTTGGACGCTGTAAGCACTTCGCGGCAGTTCTCGGCCTCGCATCTTGCTTTGGCTTTCTTTTTCTCGTTGTACTTGTCGGGGTTGCAGTTTGTGCGCGTGTGTTGGTCGAAGACGTGGTTCACGTCTTGGTCGTTTGTGAGGGGAATTGTCGCGCGGCACAACGGACACGTGATCGCGCGCGAGTCCTTGCTGCCTGCGTTGGTGCACGCGTGGGCAGTGTATGTGCGGTGCTCGAGGCAAAAGACGCCTTCGCAGCAGTCGCAAGCGAAGGGTAGGAAGTCCTTCTGGTTGCACCCAGGCTTGCTGCAGTGTTCTCCAATGTCGAGCGGCATTGCAATGGTGTCGTCGTACTGTGGCGGGCGTCGAAAAAGCAAAAATGGCAGAGGGCCATGTCGTCGAAACAGAGTGAATGTTTTCACTTGAATTCAAATACGTAATCAACCGCTGAAATGATTACAAGGGCCAAAGAATGCCGCCGCAGAGGACGAGGCGTTCTCGATCCTTCTTCGTGGACATTATACAAGTAGCGCCCAAGCCACTAGGCTATGGAATGACATGACGTCCTTTTTACTTTGTGAAGCCCTTGGATGTACATGCCGCCGGCTGCCGATTGTTGTCGTGCAGACCCTGCTCGCCTGTGTTAACGAACGGCCTGTCTTGCTTTGTGATGTCCACTGCTGCGTCTCCTTTCATGAGGAAAGAGCGCGAACATGCATGTAAATACGAGCTATTCTCGCCCTTCGACATCGACTACCTTGGCGGTTGTACTTGTCAGGCACCAGAAAAGCCAAAACTACGTGGCAAGATTAGACCTGCATTTTTAGGTACAAAATGTGCTCGAACCCATTGAAACGCGAGGAGCTGTCTGTCGCGAGGAAGATTCGACGACTGACAAACTGACAAGTGAATGGTGGGTCGCAGTATTGTTGAGGCGGAAAGCATCATGCGATTAGCACTGGAATGCCAGAGGGAGTTTCGTTGTCGTCTATATGAACGCTAGACCTCCAAGACAATCACCAAAGACGCATGTGGGGTCAATTAGTATATTCGCAAATAACAAAATGTGCAATCATCTCCGTTCGGCTACGTGTGGACGTAGCTTGCTAAGCAGCAGAGAGAGCATCGTGGGGAAATCTAGCACAGAGAGACGGCTTCTTCATCTAAGGGTACGGCGCCGCCACCGCCACAACGATTTAGTTGATAACGTCCACGAGGAAGTCAAAGATGTCGGTGTTCCGGATCGCCGTCTGAATGTCTTCCTTCTGCAACGTGCGGCGCTTGTTCTTCTCGGAGTACCCCCATGATCGCAGCGTCAGTTCTAAAATGAACATTTCGCACGCCTTCGCAAAGAGCACTGGAGCTTCTGCACTGATCATTCGAACGTCTTCATCCGACTTCATGATGCGCTTGATGCGCGCCAGCGGCAAATCGTTGTGGTTCTTGAAATCTGGGGTCATCGTCGTCAGTCACCACAACCTCGCCTTTTTCACTCCACGTACCTTGTTCGCTTCCCACTTCCAGCTTCTCCATTTCTGCAAGCTGTCCTGCCCAGAACACCTTGAGCTGCTGCTCCATCTGCGCCATGTGCGCGGCATGCTCTTCCTGCGTGAGCTGCACGACCTGTCCTTGTTCTTCCATCGTCCCGAGAAATCGCTTCTGTACAGCCAGACAAAAACGCCGTTCGGTTATCCGGATATCCGTTTTTATTCGAAATTTACGCGTAATTTTAAAGAGATTACAAATATTATTTGATTCCACTATCAGCATTTGAATTCTTGCATTCAATTTCGCAGAATTGTGCGGCATTATATTCCCGACGCTGTGCCAAACGCTGCCAGATCATCATCGGGTGCGCCGCCGCTACCGCGCGTCTTGGTTCGGGTTCTTCCACCGAAGTCCCGTCTTCTCCGCCTCCATCATAGGCTTTCGTGGCTTGAGCAGCGTCGTGTGCTTGTTTACTTGGGGGACAAGGATCTGCGTGAGCGATGGGAACAAAAAGTCCTTGGGGTCGCCCTTCATCGATTTGGCGAGGAATTGCGTCGTGTCCTTCGCCCGCACAATCACCTGCGGTGCGCCGCCCTTGTACTCGTCTTGGTCCATGATGCTCACGGGCATCGCTTGCAGCGGCACGTGCTTGCCGCTCGGGAGCTTGGCGTTCCGCACGATCCGAAGGGGCTTAGAGCGCACTTGGCCGGCCAAGATATCACACGGCTTGTCGAGCGACGACGGCTTTGCACGGCCTTGGCCCATGATATCCCCGTGCGCGATGAACCGCAGGTTGTCTCTGTCAACCACGAGTTTGTAAAGCCACTCTTGGTGTTCCTTGGCCTTGGCTTCCTCCATCTCCTTGGCGAGGCCGTCGCCCACGAGATGCACCGACTTGAAGTACCCAGCATTGACGCTCCCGTCGGTGTTCGTACCGCCAAACACCATGTCTTTGGACGGGAGGATGTCGAACGGCGTCTTGTGCGCGTCGGCGCCGTCGCTGTCGCCGCGCGAGAGCGGCTGCGGGTGGTAGAGGTTTTCGACCCATGGCGAGTGGAGATCCTCGCACCGCGCGGCGCTGGGCGCGTCCTTGTGCTTGTAGAACTCGCTCGGCTGTCGCGGCATGGGGTAGACAAACCCCGACGGGGTTGTCCACTGCGCACGGGACTCGGCCTCGGCCAGCAGCGCCAGCTTGGTCTCGTCGACGAGGCTCACCGTGAGCGAATTGAAGTCTTTGCTGTACGTGTATGTGGCATGGCGGTCGCGCGCGAGGCGCTGTCGCATCGCATCCTTCTCCAAATCCTTTGTCTACACATGCTGGTCACGCCCACGCCGCCGGCGGCATGCGCTGCCTATACCCGCAGCTTTTGCCCGCTGTAAATGTACACGGGCTCGTTCGGGTCCACGGGTGGCGCGTTTGCTTTCGACGCGGCGTACTCGAGGTCGACGCGCTCGCTCTCGTGCCTGGCGCCACGTCATGCCCTGAGACGAAGTTGACTTACCGCCGCAGGTCGACATAGTCGGTCGGGTGCCAGTTCTTCTTGGCGGCGTCGAATGCGGGGTTGGTCGCGTCCGTCGGCGCCTTGAGACGGATCGCTGTGGACGAGACATGGACGTCCATGGTCGTGTGGATGGTGCTACTGCTCTTGGTCTGCTCGTCGCTCGCGAGGTGCGCCATCTTGTGGTGGCTCGAGTCGACATGGCCATGGATGTCTTCCAATGTAATGCTTTCGCCATACTTGCTTTCGACTTCGAGTAACATGCGCACCGTCGGAAACAAGTCGAGGTCCTTGAGTTCAAGCAACCGATCGGCCTACCGCCCCATCACGTCACGGGACAAGTGGAGCAACCGCGGTACCTTGCGCACGTCGCTGAGTCGGTTGAGCGCCTGGAAGCAGTTCTCCGACACCTTGGATCGCATGTACAGCTCGGGGCGCTTACCAATGTCTGGCAGTGGGTCCCGCAACTTGATGCGCTTAAGATCGACGTCGAACGCCGTGTAGAGTCGCTCGGGGAACCGAAGGTCCACATTGGCAAACATGCGAAAGCCCGATTTCGAATTCGCGGCCGTGCGCGGCACCATCGCCGCAACTGTGAGCATGCCGCTCGCGGCCAGTCCCTCCATCACGATCATGCGGAAGTGCGTGTCGATGACTTGGAACCCTGTGATGAGATTGAGCGACCCATTCTCGCACGCGTCCTTTTGCGCCGGCGTCAGCTGGTACGACCGCAGCGGCACCCCCGGGAGCGTGCCGCCGTTCACGGCCTCGATCGCGCGGCTGATGTTGGTCAATGTCGCGACGTCGCCGTACGGGATCACGACCACCATGCGTGCAAAGAGGCCACCTGAGTTGCTGGCCTCAGTGGGCTTGAGGGGATGCGCGAGCGTCGCGTCCATCGCAAACGACGTGAGGCAGTTCAAGTAGGCGCCGGGGAGCCGCACGAGTTTGTCAATCTAGCCACGATCCGTTGGTTGTGCTTCGACCATGCTCGTACTTGGGAGAGGTTCATGTCTTGGTCCGAGCCTTCTTTTGGCGGAATGCGGCGCTTTTGCTGAACGACGTCGGCGGTGAATTTGAGTTGCATAAAGGGCCGATGCGACGTCGCGTCGCGCAGGGTCGTCTACACGTGGCGTGTCACAAACAACAACAACGCGGGCAGGTTGGACCGTGGCGAGGAGCTCGTAGAATCGAAAGGTCGACTGGCCATGGGCGTTCCGGTCCCCTGCGTGGACAAAGTAGAGTTTTTGGATGTCTTGCTTGGCCATCTCGTCCACTTGGAAGATTTCAAGCGCCTTGTGCTCGCCGTCGGGGACGCGGCCGCCCACAAATGCCTCCCACTTGTGCACGAGGGCGCCGTACTCGGCGTCGACATGGACATCGCGGTCATGCATCTCGACGAGGACATGCCCCGACGTGAATGCTTCTTGGAGCGTAAGCCACGGAATCGTGCCACAGAGAAAGGTCGTTTTGTGACGCCACGCAATCGCCGCGTCCTGCAACAAATATGACGATGACGTCATCCATGACGTAGTTGGTACCTGGAGGATGCCCGCGGTTCGGACGAAGCGATGGGGGCCGAGCGGCGGCAGACGGAGCGATGCGTACGTGGGCACGCAGCACTTGTGCAGCGCGGCGTGGGGCGTGGGGGTAATGTACTGCAGCAGCGGCTTGGACTGGACCGTGATGCCGGGGAGATTGGTCACTTTGCGGAGGCAGAGCGTGAGCGGGTTGAGTTCCTTGGCGAGGGCCGCCGAGAGGATCGGCTGGTCAACCTTGACGCGGATCAAGAGCGACCGAATGCCTAAAATGCGAGAGACCATCCATTTCCTGAGACGCTCGAGCAAGACGGGACGCACCGTGGGCGTTGACCATGGGTGCCGCGAGCGGCAAGTGCTCGTCTTTCGCGGCGGCTTCGTAACCCCATTGCTGCTCCACGACGACGTCGCCCCCAAGCAGCGGACTCGCGTCGACTTCAAAAAACGAAATAAAATTGCGGCCGGGCGGCTGGTTGTGTGTCGAGACGGCCGTCGCGCCCGTCGTCGACTGGTCGGCCAAGAAGAACACGAGCAACGGGTTCTCGTTGAGCTTGGTCGCAAAGGCTTCTGTCACATCGAGGTTGTCGACATGCTGCTCGTGGCGAAAGTACTTGGGGCCTTCGGGGATCACGGCCGTGTCGTTGACGGCCGTGGCACCTTGTCGTGCCGAGGCTGGCTGCTTGCCGCCTCCTGCACTCCCTGGGGGCGGGCCACTGCTGCCTGCTGGCGTCGGGATTGCAAGGCTTCCATCTGATGCAATGGCCGTCCATGCGCCGGCGGCACCCACGGGCTACGTCGGTCCATCAACTTCCTCACGTCGTCACGGGGGTACCGGCGTCGTTTTCTTGCTACCGTCCAAGAAGCGATACCGGAACGTCGGGTTGACAAATTCACTCTCGTCGAGCGACGCTTCGATCGTCAAAGTCACTTTGACCTTCTTGGCATCTAGTCCACGGCGCCCCATCTTCAAAAAGTCACAGTTGACATGCGTACCATGATGGGCTGCCCCATGGCCTTCCGCCACGGGGTGCGAGCTCATGGGCAATCGATGTCGTCTATTTTTGGCCCACCCGTTCTCGTTTCATCGGGTCGGTCTCCTTTCACAACGCACGTGTCCCTTCACGTCACCCTCAGCAGCAGACATGACGACGCTCCCTGGGCCAGTCTTCCAAGCCAACATGCTCATCCATGCCGAAGACCATGCCGTGACACTCTACGACACGGAGCCAGGCGGGCTCGTCTGCATCGCTGTCAACACGCACAACAACATCAAGTACGTCCGAACGTTCTCGTACGCAGAGCTGCGCGCAGCCAAGCTGACCAAGTCCACGGCCGACTACTTTCACCTTGTCGAATCGCTCTACTTTACACCAACGGGGACGAAGGACTTGCTACTGCACTCGTCGCTCGCAGGCATGCGGACGCCCGAGCCACTCGCGACCGCCGCGGCCGCCGACCATTATCTCAACAACGTGGCCGCCGGGTCGAAGTTGACCCAAGTGCTCTCCAAGGGACTCATCGCGCTGTGCAAAGACAAACCCATGGGCCTCCAAGCGATCACGCGCCTCGGGAAGTGGCTGCTCGAGAACAACCCGAACAAGCCCAAGGTCGAGCTCAAAAAGTAGAACGAACGACTGTTCGTTGAAGACGATCTCGGTCGCGTCCTTGAAGATGTGTGTCGTTCTGTAAAATATTGAACAATCTGTGGCTTTGTGCGGGGGATTCCCTGGATACACTGCAGACGGTACACCTTTGGAAGCTGGAAGAAGGAATCCATGAGAATAATGTTGCGCAGAGACAACGCATGAGATGGTCTGATCACATCAACGTCGATGGAGTCGCTGTGCTTCTCTATTACAACATCGTCCATGCGGCACCGCTGCCACCGCTAGTCGGTTGGCGGGCCGTCTCGAGTGACCTGTCAGTGGTCGCAGCTGTCCTACCCTACTTCTAAAGAACCCAACCTCACGCTTCTCAACTCACGCACGTGAAGAGAAGGAACGCCGAGAGGATCGTGAACGCAACCGTGCTGACGCTCATGGCGCGGGGCATGAACGCGGCCATGTCCTGCGGGCACTCGGATGCTTGGATGCGGTTGATGGCCTTCCATTCGTTGAGGCAGATGGCATGTGTCATCGGGGGCTCTTCTTTCCGCCGCAGGAGCTGCTTGACGGCGTCGATACATTGCTTCTCGCACACAAAGGCATGGTACTGGCGCATCTCAACGTCGCCGCAGAGAGGGGCCATGGTCAATTCGACGGCCGAGCAGTCGACGGACAGCCAATCGTCCCGAGTAAACATCATGGACGACGACATCGATTCGTTCTCGGTGCGGCGGCCCGATGTGAAGGACGCGTCGGCCGCGACTGTGTTGACCAAGAGGGCCAAGAGGAAGACAAGGAGAGGCAGGTGCATTATGATAGGTCGAAAGCGGCACTCGTGCTGCGACAAAGGATGTGCTGACGACGGCTGCGAACGAAAAATGCGTGAACGAAACCAAAACGGGATCACAAACATGTACAACGACTGTGCAGGTCGAGGTCGCCTTTTGGCGTGTGTTGCGAATCCCCTGCGGGAGGGACAACCATAGTGAAAGCAAGATGAAACCGAACGACCCTCCGACGACCAGCCTGGAGTTGGCCCACGTGCCACTCTGGACACTGTCATTGTATGTGCTCGCGTGTCGAATTGAGACTCTGGCTTCCATGGCCTTGATATTAGAGACGTCTAGACGAGGCCACGCACCTGCGCGGCGGACGAGTGGCACCACAGCCCTGCTAGGCATGCCAGGAGATCGTCTGAGGGAATGGCGGTCGTGGTGTCGCTCCTCCTGTTTAACCGAATCCGTTTTTTTCGAAATTTGGTCGACTGGCCACAGCGTTCCTCCTGACACACGTTAAACGCCTCGAGGAACACTGGAAACATTGAACTCAAAATTCGCTTATATGCATGTAATGACCGCACCGTGACGTACAACGTACATTCAGCGTACTTTTGGGATACTGAAATCAAGTAAACACTATCCATCGTCGCGGACGAGGGAGGATGACGACTTGCACAAGGCAATTCGTCGCGAAATCCATGCGAAAACTTTCGAGGTGTTTTTACGCGAGGGAAGTGAGCCGAGGACTCGGACAGGACAGCGACAATGCTGGCAGGACAAATGCAAAGTGTATGTCATGACAGAGCACGCGGCCTCCTGGGCTCCAAGACTTCTTGCCTCGCCCTGGTTTGTGCAAGTGTAATCCAGCACGGCGTTCCTACATCGTACGAAGGACAACACACCTTGGATGGTCTCTTTGAGGTCATGTGTGAGAAGCACGGGAGAACTGCAGAGGTGGTAGCGTCGGTTAGTTGATTTGCTTTGTCGTGCTTGAAATCAGATGTCCAAGTTCAAGGAGGTTTGACATGCCAGCCACAACACGACGTTCTTGGTGGGCGCTGGACATGCGAAAACATTTCCAAAGATTTGCCATTCTTTCGTGTCTCCAGGGAGACATTTGGCAGCGTAACGATTTGCAGCAGCCGAATGTGGGTGTTTGAGCGGTGTTTGATGACAAATGCTGGTCATATTACAACCTGCATCTCACACTCAAGGCAGATATCAATCATTGACTGCACACCAGAGGAGGAGAGGGGCTCCTGTGCGAATGAACGATGGACATGTGACTAGCTGAATTGACCCCAGCGAGAGGCACTCGGACAAAGGAGGCACTTGCATGCGTGCGGCCGGCTCGGTCAGTCTTCACAACACTGGAGCTTGTGTCACTTCGTTCATCTTGTTTGCAGAAAGCAGAAATCTGCGGGCCTGCGAAAGGCGAAGGTCGGAGAACGTCCTTGCCACCCCTCGGACACAACCCCACAACCCAAACGTGTTCCTTGGATCATTTGAAAATCGAACTTTCGTCTCGGCCAATCGCGCGGATTGGACGTGTTTTGCTTTTTTCTACCATTTGGGCCATGTCACATGCACTCTCTCGCCCACCGTGAATGTGTGTAATCATACCAGTGTCCGCAGCCATGCCCTCCCCACCAATCGGTGTCTGTCAATGACTTACGCTCCATATGCATTGCCACGTGCATTGAGACACTTCACCACCCTTGTGTGCGTGGCCACGCAACCAAGAAGTTCTCTGTGTCGTCCCCTTTGAATCTCACCAAGAGATTCGACATAGGATGGCTGGCTTGGTGGTATCGTTTTATTCCTCCAAGTCGACGCTGAGGTTTGCCACGTCTCCGATTTTGCGTTTCTTTATTCTTGTTTAACGTAAAACCCAATTGGCGCGCCATCTGGACGCATAAAAAAGCGGCTGGCGGAATCCGGATATCATGGTTACTCGTTCAACAACACACATTTTCCGGATAATAATTCAAGTGAAACGATTGCTCATTCGGCGCACTCGGCGGCACCAACGTGGCACCCTTGGACAGCGGACTCCATTGGACGGCGCACAAACTGCCTGGACTTGGCCCTTGCACGAGTGTTCGTGCAGACACGTGCTTGTGTCTTGATATATGATCAAGATTCAACGCACGACTCAACACACAAAAGCTCGTGCAACGCGCACGTTGCTTCTTGTTCAGCAAAGTGCTGAATGATGTGGGCTGATGGTTGATGTGCATTCCACCGCCACGAGATTGAGGGGCGTGATCGTTGTCCATTTGCGCAAAAGAGATCGAGTCCTTTGGACAAGAGCACAATGTGTGTCAATGTCGACCAGGGCTCTCGGACTTTGCATCGTTGACAGCCCAACCGAGTGCATGTTTTCTGTGGAGGAAGTGGCCACACGGTCTCCAGAGGGGATCGCGTCATTCGATCGTCTTGGATGTAGCGGCATGCTTTAGTTTGGAGAGGCGAGAAAGTCATTACCGACCAAGACAGATGCAGTATCCATCCCGTTCCAATTAGAGACGCGAGGACGCGAGGACGACGTGGATGTTCTCGGCCGTCAATCGTGAGTACGTCGAGGCATTCCAAAAGAAGAGACGATCTCCGTCGACGAGGGCGAGGTCGATGCCTTGGCCACGTAATTTGGCCGTCTCTTGCTTCAACGTGCCTGTCACATGTGGCGTCTGGAGCTGCCGAACGAAGCGCGGGACGGCATAGGGTCTACAGCGACATGAGTCGATTGTTCTTCAATCGAGGGACGCACGGCAGTCGCGCGGCGCAAAAGGCAGCAAACGCATCGAGGTCGACTGTGGACTCGTCAAAGACCATGGCCACCATGCACGCGCGGCCGTCGTGGTCGGGCACGGCCACGCCGTAGACACACACGTCTACAACTTCAAGGTGACCTGTCGTCAGGTAGTAACAACCACGATACCCGAGAGTCCCGGGAACGTCGCGAGCATTTCGGCCACTTGCGTCGTCGCGACGTTTTCCCCTTTCCATCGAAACGTGTCGCCGACGCGGTCGACAAAATGCATCCGCCGGGCGGCGTCGCGGCGAAATAGGTCGCCCGTTCGAAAGTACAAATCGCCCTATCCGACATGAGACGAGGAGCGAGAGAGTGGTACCGGCGAAAACGCATTGGCGATAGTTTTGGCCTCGGACGCCGTCGGGTTGTTGAAATAGCCTTGGAATTTTTGGATGGCCATGGAGCTGCGGATCGGAATCACGAGCTCGCCGACTTGGTTTGGCCCGCACGCGATCAAATGGCCGTTTGTATCGCTGTGACAGTGCGTCGTCATCACTCTCGAGGCGTCGATCGGATGACGCACCGCTGCAAGACGTCGTGTTCGACATCGTACGCGGCAATCACGTAGCCCGCCAGCGCCGTCGTGAGGTATCCGTACTGGCCCAGGTGGCCGCGGTCCGCCGGCGTGCGGCACATGTTTAACATACCAGCCACACCTTCCGTCGCGCCATAAAACTAGACACGATGAGGATGGACAACAACGACTTTATCTACCTCGGCCACGGCGGGGATGCCAAAGCGGTCTTGAAAGGCGGCCCAAATGTCGGGACGGAGTCCATTCCCAATGGCCATGCGCACCTACCACGTCAACTTCAGGCACGTCCACGCTTCTTGTCTACCAAGTTGACGCGGTCCATGTCGGAGGGCGGCGCTCGGAGGAGGTACCGACACATCTCGCCAATGTATTGGATCAGCGTGCAATCCGAGAGGCGTACGTCGTGCCAAAACGTAGATGTGGAGAATTTGCGGGCCAGCGCGATGGAGCAGCCGCCGAGGAGCATCATGCCGACGGCGAGGACGCCGCCGGCCGTGTGGTAGAGCGGCAGCGCGCAGTAGAGGCGGTCAAACGACGTGACATGGGCGTTGCAGACAAACACGAGCGAGCGCGCGAGGATAGACTGGTGCTCGACGCGCGCGGCCTTGGGAAGTCTAGCGAAGCGCATGAGTGGATGAAGCAAATGGGGGTGGCGGACCCTGTTGTGCCGCTCGTAAAGATGAGAAGCGCCGCGTCCGAGGACGAGATGGACTGTCGTGAGGATACGTCAGGGCGGTGGAGGGGCGTGCATGCGAGATGCGCGTCGAGGGACAAAGCAAACGATGGGACGGCGGCGGTCGCGCGACCCGGCGTGGCATTTCCATCGAGGTACGAGAAGAAGCGGGCGGACGCGCCGAGCTGCGGCGCGATGGCTTCAACTGCGGCCGTGCACTCGGAGCCAAAGATGACGACAGGCGCCTGCGAGACATGGAGGGAATGCAAGAGCGCCGAGTGGACGACATGTGTATTGATGAGGGCCGCGACGACGCCGACTTTGGAGAGGCCGATCCACGTCGTAATGAATTCGGGGCGATTCTCCATGATGAGCGCGACGATGGAGCCTGGCGTGAGCCCAATGTCCACGGCCCAATGTGCCACGCGGTTGGACTGCTCCTCGAGCTGCGCCGCCGTCATCTTTCTTCCTTCGAATGTCACGAGAACCTTGGACGGCATGCTGTCCACGAGCTCCTCCCAGATATCCGCCACGCGGGTGTTCCGAGCGGCGAGGTACTGGGCTTGAAGCAGCGCCATGCCATGGCCCCACAAATTGTAGATGTCATGGGAGAGGTATGTCTTCTTGTCGATGTACACGGCGGCGGCGGCACCCGCGGCGAGTACCGCAACCTTGGACACAAGATCTGTCGCCATGTTGTCACGGAATTGGTGAGGATCCGGATATCGAAATTCAAATCGGCCGGACCATCATTCTGTGTTTGGATCCGAAGGGTCATAGGGCGGCGCGCGCAGCGGGGATGGAGCTTGTGGCCGAGCGCAAGAAGCCCGAAGATGAGAAGCTGCTTCGGCCGCTCGTGTCGCAGAAGTTTCCTCTCGTGGGATGCAACGGCATCCTCGAAGCCATTCCGCAAGTGCTCCATTTCGGGGGCTTTCGATTGAACCAGACCGTGACGCAGAAGCTTCGCGTCTTGAACAAGTCGACTGCGAGCACGCGCATGCACTTTGTCGTACCCACGGAGCCGCCGTTCCAGGTCCAGTACAACCGCAAGGGAACGATCTACCCGGGCATGAGTGAAGAGCTCACTGTCGCGTTCACGCCGTCCGAGTTCAAATACTACTACGACTGCATCAAGGTGCACAGCGAAGACGGCAACTTTATTATCCCGCTCCATGCGTACCCCGTCGTGAACAAGGTATTGTCTATTCCCTTCCATGTATCTCACTCTCTTGCGCGTCCAGGTCAATTTCCCGCCGCATGTGTACTTTGGCACGCAGCCGCTCGGCTTTCTCTCACGGCGCGTCGTCTCGATCGGTTGCAGCGTCCCCATCGAGTTTGAGTTTCGCATAACTGTCAAGCGCGCACACAGTTCGATCGTTGTGCATCCCATGTCGGGCACGATTCCCGCGAACGGACACGCGGAGATCGCGATCGAGTTCACGCCCATCGTCATGGCGACCGTTTTTTGCGACATCGAGCTCGAGGTGTCTCAATTCGGCTTTGAGCCAATGCTGTGCGTGATTTCTGGCGCGTCCGCTCCTGGAATCAAGTCTCCCGACGAGGGCGATGCCGACGTCAGCCATCCAGGTGCGTTGGACGGCGCACGCGACTGCATCGACTCATCGCCGTCATGCAGAAACGTCCACGAGCCCACTGGCCGACGACAAGAGTGACTCTGTCGACCAAGACAAAGCAGGGCCGTTGTCGTCGGTGGCAGAGGCCAAGACCACCAAGCCAAAGAAACCACACAAAAAGCACGTGACACCCCATGACGGCGGCGGCGACGACGACGGTGTTGACGTCGTGGACGGAATCAAGATCCCCAAATCCATGCACGGCGTTTGTGCCACCAACTTTGTTTTGACGCAGCAACCGGGGAAACTCAAACCCAAGGATTTGAAGCGCGCGATCGACGAGAACCGGGCGCTGCGCAAGCGGCAAAAGGCCGAACAGGAAGCACTGAGGCAGAAGACCGGCAGCGCCGGCGGCGGACGGCTCTCGTTTGACGTGTTGCTCATGGAGGAGTCTGTCTCGTCCAAGCCCATGACACGGCAACTCAAGGAACTTGTCTTCCTCCAGGTGGAGAGACAGCAGCGTCGAGCCTCGACTCACCATGCGTAGGAGCTCCAAGAAATCGACAAGATGGAGAAGGACTTGGAATTCCAAAGCAACCGCGAATTCGTCGGCGACACGCTGCTCGACCCGGACGACATTCGATTCATCCAAGACGTGCGCGTCTTTCATAGCCTCGAGCGCGCGCGCCACGACCGC
>VJMH01006378.1:0-83683 GCA_009835185.1 Aphanomyces stellatus | reverse complement strand
GACCGCGAAGTCCTCCGAACAACGTTTGCCAGCCACGGCCACAGCGTCTACTCGACGCCGCCCATGCGCGCCGCGCTGCCCGCGTTCCACACCCCCGCGCACACGCCCGACTTTAATCCGTACAAGAATGACCTCTGGGCAAAGCGCAAGCGGGTGCGTTCACATCGCCACGGTTGTCGTCACGTGCGCTAGGTGCTCGCTCGGTTTGTCCATGCCGTGTCCAAGTGCATCGTCCGACTGCGCGCGGCGCGGCGCCTCCATCGGCTCCAAGTATGGCTTGGCAATGCCACGACGCGCCACGAAGTGCGGAAAATGGTCGAACGGTACGCCGCCGACACTCGCCACTCGTTCGATGACGACGTGCGACGTAGCGACTGGAAATTCGCCCAAGTCGCAATTGCCGACGCGCCCAAACAAGCCTCCAAATCCAACAAGGAGTTGCACCACGACGATGCGTCGTCCTACCACAGCGACACCGCCGTGAGCTCGGTTGTTGCGTTGCATTCGTACCCGCTCTTCCTCGAAAGCGAATCGCGCGTTCGTTTTCCCGTCCCCGCCGCGACCGACACATCGTTTGAGGACTTCGACCTCTTTCCGCTCCACGTGCCCCTCGAAGCCGACATGGTACATCTTCATTTTGATCCTCGTCCTCTCGTCATGACAAGTCTAGATGGGCTACAAGACCCAAGTCGTGCTGCCTGTGCCACAGTACGTCCCACTTGAAGCGGCGCGCAAGTTCCGCGTCGGCGCGATGCACGAGGCCGGTGTCCGCCCGGCGCGCGCGATCGCCGACAACGCCGTCCCCTCGGACGATCTCATGCGCCCCGTGCCCAAGGAACTCCTCGATTGGCCACTCAAGATGCCGCGGTCGACCATCTTTTGCATCCCGCCGCCAAACTTTCGCATCTACACGCCGATGACGTTTCCGACCGAGACGGACCCGCAGTGGCACTTGAAACCCCGCTTGCGCGAATGGGAGCCCACAAACCGCACCGTCCGCAGTGTCCTCGCCGACTCGTGTGTCTCGTTGGGTGTGAAGCCGCCGTACGAGCTGCACACGAAATGGCTCAGCCGCCACACGAACCTCTTCTTCCCGGACAAACATCTCTGGGACGTGCCGCCCATCGCGCCTGCGTTGATCGACACGACCAAGGAGACGATCTTGATTGACGAGCTCAGCGAGAGCGAGAGCGACACGGAAGACGCCACTACCGCCACCGTCAAGTTGCCGACGATGGAGGACGCCGCCAAGCTCTTCCAAGAACACTGGGACGAAGACCTCGCGCCGCCCCTCAAGTCATTTCCGCGCTACGAAGCGTACTTGAAGCTTGACGCCGAGTACCAAGCCTATCGATATGACCTCGCCATGGCGTTGCCCACGGTACGACGCGAATGAACAGAGGGGATGTGAGTGTTGTTGTAGCGCATGCAAGAGCTGGCCAAGGTCGTACGTGACCCCAAAGCGCAATTTGTCCTCGAAGGCCACGGCGAAACACTGCCACTCCACACGTTCGAGAAAGAAGCGAGCTATGAAGACATTGAGCTACCCCTGTAAAGAATCATATTGTCCTCCAAGTAGTGCATGGCTCGCATGTGCATGTACGAAGAACTCGCATGACATGCAAGCACTAAAAGGAGGTGGTCAGGCCTTGCGGGGGATGAAACAGTCAGCCTGAGTCCGACTGGACAGTTTCACATTTTGTGTAACTGCTCCACCTTGGGCGAAACCGACATCGCACCGCAGGCTGACAGCGAGAGAAAGTAAATATCGCTCCTACACACGCACACGATGAGCAACTTGGGCGTGGAGACGCTGCATGCTCATGTCCAAGAACTGCACAAGGAGCGGCGGAAACCTCGGTTCCATCATCACCATGGCCCCGTCGACCGCGCGCAGGCGCGGCTGGATTTCGAGCAAGAGCGAGACCTGTGGTGGCGACACGCAGCCAAGGCCGAGACGACTTCAGAAAAGACACACGACGGGTTCAACTTGAAGCAACTGGAGAAGGAGCTGCGGCTCTCGGAGGAACGCGAATGGATGAAAAAGCACAAGAAGGAGCGGACGTTTGAGTTTACGATCGCCGAGAAAAAGATCTTGCGCGAGTGGTTCGACCTCCTCGACATGGACCACTCGGGCACGGTCACGACCGACGAGCTGCAGGAGATGCTGCTCACGTTGGGCTTGGCATTTACGACCGACGAGACACTTCGGATCATCCGAACGATCGACGCCGACGGGAGCGGCTGCGTCGACTTTGACGAGTTCATCATGGCGCTCACGCCGCAAGCGCATCGAACGACGCGGCAGCGACTGGACGAGCTGGACCAGTCGAGTTCGTTCACGGGGCTCAAGAAAAGCATGGAGGTTGTGAAATAGGACAAGGGGTAGAAATTGACAGGTTCGGTAGGCACAGAGCCAAGGCCTATTGGACGCCAAGACGCATGTCTCGATCGAACGGCGCCGGTTTCTCGTGGATGCAATCATGATGACGGACGACCGCGCAGGAGCAGCGACCGATGGCATGATGGATGCCGCGCTGATTGAGGCCGTCGACAAACAAGACAAGCGACACAAACATGGTCGTGTACAGACCGCTGCGACGAATGCAATCGCGGGCGGAGCAAGGGAAGCTTCGTCGCCAACAAAGCAGCGCCTCCATGGCCTCGAGGATGTCATCGCCCGCAATGCCCGCGCGAGGGTATGGCATTCGACGACGATGTACGATCAGGATGTGTTGCACTAGAGAGAGGCCAAAATGGGCGGCGCACTGGCAGACGAGCGGCGGCGAAAGGATGAGCTGCAAGCAGAAGCCAAGCAAGAAGTGGTGCGGCGGCTCGCCGCGAGGCAGCGTTTTCGTCTCGCGGGCGGGTTGACGGCCAGCCGCAGCGAGCGGCATATGCCGCTTGCCACGACCACCATCAAGGAGAAAGTCGACGATGTGTTTGACGAAGCCGATGACGAGGTTGACGACGACGACGGCGCGTCGAGGCGGCGATCGGCTGTCTCGAGTGTCATGAGGCGGTCGTCGTCCGTCGCAAACTTCCCCGACGGATGATGGAAAGAGTTTTATTCTATTTAAGACGACTTATTCTATTTAAGACGACTTCGCTGCCTCGCCGACTTGAAAGTCCGCGACAAGACCAAAGTGGTCGCTCGGGTAAATGGTCTTGTCAGTCGCGCTGCACTCGGTGCCAATCACGCGGATGGCCGTGGGTCGCATCTAGAACGGATGAGGACATGTCAAAGTATGACGACGACGACGTACTGCGCCTTTGAAGAAGATGTAATCGAGGCAAATTTCCTCACCAACATCCTTGGTTGGAGCCTCCAACCCTTGGTGGAACGTGATGGCAGGCTCGGCGCCATGGACCTTCTTGTGGGTGCTCACAAAGCCACGCTTCTCGAGTGAAAGGTAGCACGCATGGCCCGGCTCGCCGTTGAAGTCGCCCATGATCATCGCATTCGCCACGCCCTGGGCTTCGATCCAGTCGCAGATCAAACGCGCTTCCTCGACGCGGACATGTTCAGCATCGCGGGCCGACGAGAGATGGACGTTCACGACGAGGATCTCGTCGTCACCCACGGTCACAACCACACTCTGAGCCACCTTCCAGCTTCCGATGAGCAATTGTTCGTGGCGCGTCGGCCTACGACACACCTTGAGATTGGGTACATGGTGGTGAAATAATGTACGTACCGGACACTCTCGCGGGCGTACATGGCCGTGCCAAAGACCCAGGCCGTGCCCAAGCTCAAGAACGTCACGATTTGCATGACTGGGTTGTAGTACAACCATTGTACGTACGGACCCAAGATGGACGCGAGGTACCGCTCGTTGAACCACGCGTTAAAGTCGTACGCGAGCGCCGCCAAGGGATTGATCGCGCCGTTGAAGAGGAAGCCGACGAGCGGCAGCGTTTCGAGGTAGCGCCGCGCGGCCGGCGCGCCAAAGCAAGCGTACGCACCACTACCGCCTTCTTGAAGCGTCGCTTGGAGTTGGGTGTGCTGGCCGTAGCGGTGGCCGACGTTGACTTCTTGGAGCGAGTAGAGGTCAGCCTTGGCGCGGCGGAGCTCCTGCTCGACGAGGTGCTTGCGCTCGGGCCAGCGATCGAGGATGAAGCGGATGTTGTACGTGCACACGGTGAAGGGCGTCGTCGGCATCTTTGCTTGTCCGAGCAAGTGAGGAAATGACAAGGAGCTTCCTCGAACGGTCGAAATGCATCCGGCGATACGAATCCGATGGCAATCTTCCATCTTTTGGCTGCAATCGCTCTGATTGGTCCGTTTCTGCACCCTGTATACGTAGTGGATTGCGCAGACACGGCGCAAACTGAGGAGCGAAGGCTGCGTGGCCGCATGGAATGCATACATGTACCATGGCTCAAGGTCGTGATGGAGGAGGAAACAGGTAGGACACAATGTAGGACACGGAAGACGAGCGGATAGTCACCCAGGACTGGTGTTGACAAGGCGGCTGGACATGCGGTGTGGAAAGACACAGACTTCCTCCACGTTCCCTGCGGCGTGTGGATAGGAACCAAAGGGGACGGTAAGACACATGGCAAGAATGAAGGATGTTCAGGTCTCATTTGATGTGTGAACATGGAGGGTCGGACGCTGGCGGCGGCAGCGACGGCAGCGCCAAGATCCAACTACTCACCCTTTCAAACGAGACCGGATATTTATCCGGATATGATCGAGCCAATCAAAGCCGACGGTGACTCCTCCGATCGAACAACAAAAGCCAGGCACACGGACGATGGCAAAGGCGGCGACGGTAATGTGCTCGTGATGGGCAAGACACTTGACGGTGCGATGATAGCGTGCCGCGATCTTCCTCATCTTGGTCACGGGAAGCGTTGACGCCGCACCTCCTCCGTACGTGAGCCATGGATGCACCCCAAGTCTCACTGCTACTCATCAGGACCTGCGCTCGTCATTTGAGTCGCGAGGCCATGCTCATTCTCCATCAAGTACGTCTACTTTGGGTGATGGGAAGATCTAATGTTCGTGAACAGAAAGTCTACCAACCCGCCCGCGCCCTGAGCTACGAGCTGCCACCATCGTGTCCGCTTGCGTCCAACAACATCCTCTATCTCGAAAATGTGTGTGCGCCGGGTTCACGATGGCAGGCTCATGCTCCATGTAGGAAGCGCAAAAAGAGCGTCTCCATAGCGGACGGTATCGCTGCGGTCTCTGCAAGAAGCAGTTTCGCACCGAGGAGTACATGGACAAGCACTTTGATCGGGCGCATTCGACCGCGGACGACGAGACTGGGGGCGATGATGGCCTCTGCCTGGGCGACTACTGCGACATTCTCAACTGCCCCACGCATCGCGCGAGCGCGCGGCATGCCAAATGCACGCACTCGTCCCTGCGTCGACTAAAGCAGCAGTGCACGGTTCGTCGCCGCCATCTCCCCTTCCGCGTCGTTATGACCGGCGTCGTGTAGACCCTGCTCCAAGCGTGCTTCCCGTACGAAGAGCCGTCCTTCAACGCAACGACGCTGCGACGTGGCGAGCCCATTTCGAATCGTCTCTTTGGTACTCTCGTCTCCATGCGTTGACGTTGGACAGACATATTGTAGACGAGTTGAAGCAGAGCGTGTGTGAAGCCATCGAGTGCGAAGCACCAGAAAAAGTGGAGCCCCCGTCGATGGTAGCGACAACATATGCACGGTCCATCTCACCGTCAACTTGCCATTAGGGTTATTTGATGGCCGAATCCTTTGTCAAGTTGATGGTGCTTGTGGGTGCCCTCGTTGGCTTGATGTACATCTTCGACAAGTACGAGCGATCCTGAGCCATCACCTTCTCATGTGTTTGCTACGAGTAGACCCGTCGAGCCAAGCCGCGGTAGTCGCGCGCGACTCGACCGACGCAACCCACGGACGGCATCAGCCTACCACCGCCGATCCATCCACCACGACTAGCGTAGCAATAGATAACAGGGTTAGTTAGTTACTTGGACAACATCGCAAACTCTTGCAGCGACATTTTGCCCTTTTTGTTCTTCTTGGGCTTGGCTTCCGGCACAGGCGTCGACTCGGCCGCCCATGCTGCCAACACAGGGTGCTTGGACTCGACCGCGACATGCTGCATGCCGATGGGCGGCCCTGCCTTGGGCAATTCAGGGAAATCACTGCGGTTCCGGCTCGGGGCTTTGCCTGCGCTCTGCAGATTCATGTCTTGGAAGCCCACGTGGACGCTGTCGGCCGAGACAACTTGGATCTTGGAGCTCTGCGGCGTCAGACCAGCCGACACCATCGGTGCAGACACTGGCTCACTCCAGCTCGCACTTGAGCTCCACCCCACGACGTTGTTGGGCTCCTTTTTGGTGTTCTTTGCCCGCGCGTTGAAGGCAGATTTGTCTGTGTTGTTGAGCACGACGTCCAACTTCTTGCCCTTCTTCGAGTAGACGGGGACGGCACCGACTTCCTTGAGTGCGTTGCCCCAGCCGGACGCAGCGGGCGCAGGGGCTCTTCGGTTCACCTTGGCAGCGGCAGCAGCGGGTTTCGCAGTTGGTTGCGGCGCGGGCCAGTTCTCTTCGGCGGCATTGATGGACGGAGCGGCGGACGCCGTCCGTGCGGGGGCGGCAGCGACGGCGGCGGTTGACGCGGGTGCTGGGTGCAAGCTCTTGACTTGTTGGGGCGCCGCGGCGGGTGTCGGTGCGGGGGCGGCAACCGAGGCGGGCGTGGCATGTACATCTGTCTTGGACGCTCGTTTTTTCAACTTGGCGTTGGCCGACTGCATGAGCTTGGAGCCATTGTGCAGGACCAAGACTTCAGTGACTTGGGTGTCGTCGGGAAGCAAGCTCATGAGCTTGGGGAAGAGCTCAATCAAGTCCTGGGGCTTGAACATGGCGCGCGCAAGACTGTAGAACGAGACGGCGGGGATGTCCTTTTGCCGGAACCGCTTGCAGACTTCTCGGAATTGAATGTACTTGGCTTCGCTGCCAAGCGCCGCTTGGATGCTTTCGATGACCGACTCTTGCTTCTCGGCGGGTTTTTCCTCTTCCACTACCTCCACCACGACGGGGGCGGGCACAGGCGCGGCCTTGGCCTCGGGGGGCGGCGGCGACGGCGACGCATGAGCTTGCTTGTTCTTCTTCTTCTTTGTCGGCTTCACGAGACGCAAGAACGGGTTGTTGGCGCCCAAGACGTCGACGGCTTGCTGCATCTCGGGGTACTCCCATGGGTCGTTGCCGCTCATGTGGGCCCGCATGGCCGCCGTCGGCTGCGGCGTTATGGCATTGCGGTAGCCCGCCGACGCACCCGGGGCGGCCGATGGCGCCAATTGCGGAAAGTCTTCTTGGCGGGGCATGCGGATGCTCTGGCTTTGCCACGGGGTAAAATTCATCGTGCTGCCGTCGTCGACGAGCGCGGGAAAGTCGGCGACCGTGATGACGGTCGCGTCGGGCGCGGCGGGCGTCGGAACAAAGACGTCCCCGCTGCCCGTGTACGCGTCGCGGCCGTCGCGGTCGGCGCGGCGGATGGAAAAGTTGACGTCGATCTTCCGACTCACGCGCACGTTCGGGTGGATCTTGGTCATGTGCGCTTGGAATTCAATGTGGTTCTTGAACACGACAAACTTGGCGGCGAGACACTGCGGCTCTTCGCAGAGAAAGTGGTCGGACCGGAAATGGTTTTCCATGTCGTTGTAGTCCTTGTAGTACCGATTCTCAATCCCGTACGCGTGGAGGCAGATTTCGCACTCAAAGTGATTCTTCCGCAAGTGGTCGTACAGTTCCGTGTTCCCGTAGAACCGATTTTGACAAAAGTCGCACTTGGGGTGGCCGTTGAACCCTTCGTCGGGGTTGCCCGCGGTCTTGTGCTTCTTGAGCCCCGCGGCCGTGTACAGTTCTTGCTCCTGGAGGAAGACGTGCTTGTGGTCGAGACAAATGTCGCAATATGTGAGTCCGTGCTTTTGGTTGGTGTGTTGCTTGAGGGCCTTGATGTTGGGGAAGCTCGACTTGTCGGGGCAGTTGCGCGCGCCGCACGTGAGGTTCCGCATCGCCTGCACGGTCTTGATGTTCTCTTTGACAAAGAAGATGCCGGACGCCTCGTCGAAGACATGGTTCGGCCCGATGTTGTCGCCCCAGTCCTGGAAACCCTCAAACGTCTGCGTTTCCTCCGTGATGCAGATCACGCGTTCCATCTCGGCCTTGCACATGATGCACTGCTTCGACTTGAGGAGCTGCCGCATGCGCAGCGCGCAGACACTGCAGCATCCGACATGGTTGCATGGGCCGATGGTTTGGAAACGCGTCTTGTTGTCGATGCTGAGGCAGCACACAACGCACGTGTTGGAAGCAGAACTCGCTCGTCGTCCTCGCGCCATGATATGTGATTCAAAGCTGGTGGTGGATGGAAGAAGTAAAAATACCCGTTCCTGGGGATTCCCCACCCCACACTGAATAAAACAGTTGCAATTTAAAACATGTTCAAAACAGTTCCGTCGACCAACACTTTTGTTCGGCGCATTTTCCAGTGTCAGTGGCACTACACACACTCTTCAGAAACTGCACAGGATTGGCTAAAACCAAAATTTAAAATTGTTTTCATTGGTATGCCTTCACCAAAACCAGAGTGATGGTTGTTCGAGGTGCGTCCCGACTTCAACCTTTCGCAATCGCACGACAGTTTTCAATTGGTTGGCACGCCCGCGACTTCTGTCTCCTCGACGACACGACCGGCAATATCCAGCTTGAGCACGTGCACGACGTCGCTGTCGCGTAGGCACTTGGGCTTCGTCCATTGGCTCTCGCCCGTCCGCGTGTTAAAGTAGTAGTAGGCTTGGACCGCTTCGTCAAACACCTTTTCGTAATTGGCCTGCGCGAGCTGCAGCGCTTCCTGGCGGGCTTTTCGGAGACGGAAGATGCCTTGGATGTGCGTGGCGGCGCTCTCGGGGGACTTGAACTTGGGCGTCGTCGCTTTGGCTTTGGATTTTTGGAGCAGCCGCGGCGCTTCCCACATGGACACTTGTTTTTCTTGGTCAAAGTAAAAGTATCTACAACGTGCCACGTCACGTGTGAGACAGACTACAGCGATTGCGTCATCAGACTCGTACCGTTGGGTGTTGGGATCGTACACCTTTTGAAACCGTGTGAGGAGCGTCTTGATTGACTCAGTCCACCCGCGCCGTCGTCGGAAAAGAGCCTGGATTACTTTCGCGGCTTCGTTGGGGTCTCGGATTGCGTAATCCCGTCGCCGTCGCTTCTTCGTTGAAGCATTGGTCGTCACCGTATTGTGTGTCGAGGCTGCTTCAATGTCTCGTTGGTCATCCTTGGGCACATTGACGTTGGCTCCCACGTTGCCGTCGCTGCTGCTGTCCTCCTCCGCTTGTTCTATCATTATCGAAAAGTGTCGCGCTGAGCATTACCCATGTCCCTACCTTGTGCCTTGGCTCTGGCGCGCTCTTGTTCGATTTTCTCGTACACCTACGCCAAGATCGTCACGCTGAACCCCGTTTTTGTCACGAACCGCGTCGTTCCATAGCTTTGGCGCTGTCCACGTCACCTCTTTTGTCCGCAGGTTGTGGTAAAAGAACGCTTGCGTCTCGGGGTCCCACACGCGCTCGTACTATTCGTCGTCACCTCGCCGCGCGTCTCAATAGACATTGTACCAGTCGGTGGAGCTCCTTCTGCGCGCGCTTCCGTGTAATCTTGGACCGCAAGACCGCCTGGAGCCGCATGGCTGCGTCCACGTCCGACATGTTGTACGCCTTCTTCTTCTTGCGCTTGTGGTGCACGGGCACGTCCGGCAGCACGACGTTCTTGAGCAGCGCTGGCTTGTCCCACATTGTTTCATGCGTGACTGTGTTGACAAAGTAAAACTTTTGCGTCTTGGGATCCCACGCCTGCTGGAACCGCGACTGGAGCAGCTCAATCAACGACCGCCGCGCACGCCGCCCTCGGTAGACGCGCTGCAGCAACGACGCCGCCGAGCTCTCCGTGTACGCTGGTCGCTTTGGCTTTGGTGATGGCCCGCTTGCGTCGTCGACGAAAAACCTACCCCCGCCCACTTTGGGTGATGACGTCATCTCGTTCGTACCGTGGCTTTGTCCACGACACTTGCTTTGTCGACGCGTCATAGTAGTACGTTGCGCCCGTGGAACTATCGATCAACGCCTTGAACCGCTTCTGCAGCATCTTGCGCAGACGCTTGCGCGCGATGGCGCCGCGCGTGCAGCGCTGGACGATCGCCACGGCTTCGTCGCGTGTCATGGGCTCCCGCCGATGACGCGAATGATGATGGTGGTCGGCGTGCGCTAGCAACTTTTCGAAAGGCCGCGTCCATCGCACGGCGTTGGTGCGCCGGTCGCGGTAGTACGGCTTGCCACTCGCCTTGTCGACCAAGGTTTCGTACCGGCTGTTGAGGATCATGCGGAGAAATTTCCGTGCCTTCATGGCCCGGTAGAGCCCTTGGATGACGCATGCCGCGTCGTCGGGTGTGTAGGGGGGACGTACGACCTCGTCGTCGGGGTCCCGGATTGGGCAGTCGAGGTCAAGCGGGAGCAGCCTCGGTCGTGTCCATCGCTTTTCGTGGTTGTGGATGTTGTAGTAGAAAAAGGTATCATGGCGGATCGAAAAGACACGTTGCATGCGTTCGAGAAACAGGTGATGGAGGTATTTGGTGCCTTGCCGCTGCCGGTATTTGCTCTGGAGCTTCCGCACGGCCTCGTATTCGCCCATGGGACCTAAACGTTTGCCTACATGGAATATGATATCGGATGGACTAAAACGTTTTGTCGACCGTGGTGCTCGCGTTTGTGTTTGCAAAGCTGGCACATCGTGAGTTGGTTCAAGTTGGAGACAAAGCCAGGGCAGCGCCAGCAAAGTCGACATCTTTGTCACGATTAGGTATCCTGTGCGACTCGGTCGTTGTACCGCGGGTGCAAGTAATCGTGCAAATCAATCGAGTCCAAAGCCGTGTCGGCTTGCTTTTTCTTGGCTTCCTCGGCGCGTTGCTCGGCCATGGGTTGTAATCTGCGTCCGTCATCGTCCAACGATTACGGAATCATCATGATTCTCATGAGTGTGTACGTACCGTGGAAGACACGCATGTTGACTCGTAGACCAGAGCGGAATGGGTGGACACAGTGACAGATCGAGTTTTGGCACCTCGGTTGTCCGCGTGTGCCACAAGAGATGCCGGTGTTGGGCTTCGTAGAGCGTCTCGTCGGTCGATAAGATGCAAAACGCCGTAAAGGAACTCCCGCACGCAACTACAACTTGACGTCAACGCCCGCCATCCTCTTTCAGTCGTCGTACTGGACGCAATCCGGCCGCGGGAGCCCTTGAGCGACGGCAGTTTGTGGGGCAACGGACTAAACATTTGCTTGCTCCCCCATGTGTACAAATTGCCTCGCTCAGTCAAGACGGCCGTGTGACTCATGCCACACGCCAGCGCCGTGACGAGCTCCCGCGGCTCCTCCGCGCGCTTCATGGGTGGCAGCATGACCATCTGCGGCGACGTTGCATGGAGTAAGTTGCCTTGGCCCAACTACATCCGATGTGCCAGTCAACTGACTGTGCAAAGAAGGTAGAGTCGTACTTGTCCGCAAGTTCCATTGCCCCATGCGAACACCTTGATCCAAATGAGCCAAGTCAACTTGGAGGCCACATACCACGCCGGCTGTCTGACTCGGCCGCTCGACCATGATGGCCGTCGTGTGCCACGGACCACATACAACATCGATGGCCTTCTCATACGGCGGGGCAAATCCCTTGACCTGTCGCGGGCGACTCACAATGTTGTCGTCCGCGGCGCACATGGGATGTGCCAGTCGACCTACGCGATCGAGTCATGCCAATCTGTACCCGAGGCCGCACCGCCATCGTTGCATCCCCACGAGTAGACGTCGCCTTGTTCGGTCACAACGACGCTGTGCAGCGTACCACACGAGACCTTTCGGACGACGATGCCATGCAACGACGTCACTTCGATGGGGTAAAACGCTGCCGTGGCCCCTACACCACCCCATTGAGCCCATGGACGCATGGACGCATCGCGAGAATATCAACCGTCGTCGAGGTCAACGCCCAGCTGCGCGTGCGAATTCGCGCCCCACGCAAAGACGACGCCGTCGCGGCCCTTGACGCGGTCGCACACGGCGATGGAATGTTGTGCGCCAACGCCAATCGACACAGAGACGAAACTTTCGATGCCGCCAACGACGACCGGTGTCTGGTGGTGCTTGGCTGCGTTTTCGGCGCCGAGTTGGCCATGGGGGTTGCTGCCCCAGCTGTAGACTTCGCCGGCCTTGGCCAGCGCCAGCGCATGCGAATGGGCGACGCGGATCGATTCGATGTGTCCGATTCGAAGCGTTTGCATAGGGTTTGGGTTGGCCAGCCATGTCGACTGGTACGGGAGATCAAACACGTCTTGGTTGGCCAGCGTGCTGCAAAAGCCAACTTGCGACGAGAGTCCTGACGTCTTGCAGAGCCAGACAGCGCCTTTGCCCGTGTCGATCGCGTACATGGCCTCGGACTCGTGGCCCTAACCGCTATCTGTCAGAGGCGTTCGTCCACGACAGGTATGCTGTACTGCCGCAACGACGGTGATGTTGCGACCGCTGAGCGGGCGAATGATACGCGGCTCGGCCTTGGGCGCGGCGGCCAGGACGTAGACACACCCCTGGGCTACACACGTAATCATCTTGAAGGGTGACGTGCAACGCACCTTGAAGTTTCTTTTCTGTCGCGCGCATGGCCGCCTCAATCGCGACATTCTGCACGTGCATGCGGAGGTCGACCCAATGTTGAATCGTTCGAATCATGCCTTCCTTCTTCCCCTTCGTCACGGGCAGTTCGAGGCGGAAGGCTAGATCCTCCAACTCGGCGCGCTTCAAGTCACGCAAGTTGACGCCTTCCCAGTACTCGCGGTCAAAGAAGATCCGGTGCTTCTTGATGCGCTGCATCGTCTCGCGCACGCGCACCCGCTCGTCGCGGTGGTCCATGTGATGCCGATACGCGCGGAACTTGCGTTGGATCATCGTCGCTGCAAAGTCCCGCTTCTTTGTCTTCATGTGCCGCCCCCATTCCAGTCGCCCCTTCTTCAGCGGATGCACCCCTCCCTTTTTCCGCTTTCGTGCCTTGGGCGATCCGGTTGGGGGTGGCGGCCCACTTGGTGGCGGTGGGGGCTTGCCTGCCGGTGGCTGTTGGCTGCTCTTTCCTGCCATCAAGAGGTATACGGTGGCACGTGCGGTTGCTTTCGATGCATTGACAACGTGGCGTTTCCGAATCGGTTTCACACTCGAAACCGGGTAATATTGTAATCAGGGTACTGGGGTCCATGACAAGGTTGTGGGGTTGCTATTATGTGGGGTCTCACTGATACTACTGTACTATGGCTGCGCGGCGTTTAGAAGACACCGACAAACCAGCGCTGGTACTTGTCGTACCAGCGGGTGCGCCAATTGTCGAGCGACGCATCGATCAATTGATGGACGAATTCCTCGCATTCGTGGACCGAGAGATCGGGGCGGAAGCGCTCAGCCAAGCGATCGACCGTCCCGCGCGGGTCGCCTTGAAAGCACGGCAGGTCTTCGTTGCCGGCGATCATCATTTCCACGAGGAGCGTTATGCGGTAGCGGTATTTGCGCGCGACCAAGAACGAGCGGACGCAGAGCGACCGGAAGCGACGAAACGCCGCGGACCGAGGCCCGCCCATGACTTCGACAAAGTCGGCCGTGAGTTTGAACGGCGCCGACTCGAACGCGGCGTTGCCTGGCGAGTTGCTCAGCATGAAGCCAAAGTCAATGTGAATGACGTGGCCGTCGGCGTCGAGCAGGATGTTGCCGTTGTGGCGATCCTTGATCTGAAGCAAGTAGCACACGATTGAGTAGGCCGCCATCGACTCGACAAAGTTCTTGCGCGCCGCTTGGCCCGTCGACGTCGACGGGTCACCAAAGCGCTGCGTGTAGAAGTCTTGGAGTGAGACAAAGTCCGGGTCGTTCTTCTTGAGCGAGTCGAGCGAAATTGTGTCAGCGATCGCTTCGACGAGACCGGCGGTAGGGGACGTCGCGATGACGTCGTACGGACGGAGAAAGACGGGGAGCTTGGCGTCGGTGAAGACGGTCGCAAACTGGCGGATCATCTGCGACGCAAATTGTTCCTGGCGCAGATCGTCGTTGCTCTTGACAATGACCGGGAGGAGGCGCCAATTGGGAAGGTGCCCCCACGGACTCGTATTGCGGATGCGTTCTTCTTTCGTGGCCCATCGCTCTTTGAAGACGACGCACGGGAGGTCGTTGGCCGTCGACGCGGGCGCGCGTGCGTCCAACGGATCGTCGGCAAAGCGCGACGACGCCAAGAAGGCGTCCGTGCTGTCCACGCGGCGCAGGCGGCCTTCCGTGGGCGTCCGAGGCGACACGATGCCGTCCGATCCGATCGGGGAGAGGAGTTGTTCGTCCAAGTGATGCGACGAGACGGTCGGGATGTGGATTTGCAGCGGCCGGTTGCTCGCCTTGGGCGACATGTGGGCCGGGTACGGGTACTCGAAGCTCGAGGCCCCCACTTGCGGCGGCGACGAATGAGGGTGGAGTGGCTCTTCTTTCGAGTTTTGACGCGGGAGAGGGGTGAGGGACTTGGGCTTGAGCGACCCGAGGATGCCGTCGAGCAGCGACGCCTCTTGGGTCTTGGGTTCGCTCCAGAAACCCAAGTTGTCGGGGTCGGCAACGCGCGCCGACACTCCCGCCGCGACTGCAGGTGGCGCGCCGCCCGATTCGAGGTCTGCCGGTCGAACGACCGGCGTCGATGGCTTGCTCGAGTCGGAGCGGCCGGCCATGGAGAGGCGGAAGCGGTTCTTAAGCTGCGCAAAGTGGTCCATGGGCTTCTTCTCGTAGGTGAAAAAGTCGACGACTTCGAGGCAGAGCAAATAGGGCACGCGCTCCCGCGTCGAAAACGTAAAGGATTCGTTCACGTGGATCTTCTTGATGCGATGAAATGGATTGCCAACGGGGAGAAAGAGGGAGAGACTCGGGAGAAAGGTCGTTTGGATGTCTGTGAGCACCGCGCGGAGGTGCGTGTTGCGCGCGCCGCGGTCGCGCGAGACCAAGCGCAAGTTGGACGACAAGTCGACAAGTTCCGCGACGAAGCGCTGGTTCCACGTGAACGGATTGGCGGCGCTGATTTCCTGGATCGGCGTGAACGTTTGGTAGTGGTTCTCGGTCTCCGTCAACAAGCCTTGCTCTTCTTTGCTCACGTCGGCGTCGTCGTCAACGGCAATAGACGGGCGCTTTTCGCCGATCGCTTGGTGCGTCAAGAGTTTCTTGGACGGTTCGAGGCCACGGACCGAGATTTCGTCGATGAGCATCTGCACCCGCATGCGGCTTTCCTCGGACGAGTACGCAGGACTTCCGACACAGTACGATTCCAAGTACCAACGCATCTTTTGGGCAAACACATGCGACCTAGCATCGTGAGCACACACAATCGGAGGGTGGGCAGACGTACTCTTTGCAGATTCGTAGGAGGATCAAGCTGAGCTTCCCCTCAGAGCTCTGTTGAAACGCACCGAGAAGCAAGAAGCTGCAGAGCTGCGGGATGTAAAACTCAAATTCCTTGGGGTCGGCGTCGTAGAGGTTTTCGAGCCGCGCCGCCGCGTCGTCCTTGTGGGCGTAAATGCGCAAGACAGCGTTGAAGGTCGGGTCGGTTTTGTTGCGGAAGGTTGAGACGAGTTTTTCCCATTTGTCGCGCCATCGATTCAGTGCGATCTTCTTGGTCGAGGACGCGAGCGGGCCGTTGTACGTCGTGTAGATGCCCTTCTTCTCTTCGAGGAGCAGTTGGATGTGCTCTTCTTCCTGGTTTCCTGGGATTTCTCGCTCACGGTTACGACAGATCACGCAGAGCGCTTGGAACGCCGTCGCTATCATGGACGAGACGACGACGGCCCACCAATACCCGCGCAACCACGCATCGGCGCGGTAGAAACCAAAGCTCGCGTCGTCGTTCTCGTGGATGTAAACGATCAAACTGAGGACAGTGAGGACACACAACTGACTGCACACGATGAGGAAGACGAAACACCGCGTCGTCTTGTACAGAGAACTCTTGGTGACGCAGATCACATAGATGAAGAGAAGGCCGCGAAGGAACGCGAGCCACACGACACAGGCGATGCTTTGACGGAAGTCCAGCGCATCTTTCCAGTCCCGCTTGAGGATGTCTTCTCGATGGGCGATGATCGGCGCGCCGACATACAGCGCGAAGACGAGCAACTCGAGGAAGAGCCCGAGCGCCGACGAAAAGTACATCGAGCGCGTGAGGGTGATTTGGAACTCTGGTGCGTGCTGCAGGAGCAGTCATTCAGACGGGACCTCCCAGACCTGATATGTCCACCACCCCCAAATTCTACCCATACAGAAATCAAGTAGGATGGTATCTTCAAGTTTCACAGTATTGTCCCCTTGAAGGAGGACCTCTTCCACGCACCCGCTTTCGAATTCAGTGCGTGAATCGAGCGGACACAAATCCCTGGGCACGCGACTGCATTTCTGCGCCTGGTGCGGCGCCAGCGAGTTTGTGCATGGACACGCCGTATAGTTGCGCGTGCCTTTGCTTGCGCCACGCTGTGCCGGTTGAATGGGTTGCCTATGGCTGGGCGAATGAGGTGCGTGTTTCTTGAATTTTCACTCTCACTCTCCTCGAAGTTCGCACTTGAAGAGAGTGTGCAACCGCAGTCACTTCCCATTAGGAAACTCGACACCGTGTCATTGACATCTGCTCATCGTTGCACAATCCTCGCTGCGCAGATGGGGCGCAGCACCATGCAAAGAATAGATGCATTACATGAAGCCTTTTACACGAGCCGCGTCGGGTGGTTGTTGGCGGCATGGGTCTTCTTGGCCTTCTCGAGCGCCTCTTGCAGCTTCACGGGCACTTTGCCCTTGTTCTTCTCTTCCTTGCTGCGGCCCTGGGTCATGTGCACCGAGAGGAAGAAGGACGCGGTGAAGTAACACACAAGGCCGGCAATGCCCAAGTAATACGAGATGCCAAACGTGAGCGCGCCCCCGGCAGGCTGTTGCTGGCTCCACACGACGCACACGACGAGCGCCCAGACGCCGGCGAGCACATTCATAAAGAGCGCAAATGAGACGAGGCACGATCGGTTCTTGGAGCAGCAGACACCGAGGACAAGCATGAGGAGACCGAGGACGCCAAAGACGGGGCTGAGCATTGCGAACGCGAGCGAGAGCTTGCCCTTGACGCCGCACGTTTTCGTGAGAAAGTCGTCGAATGTGGCGACGTCGAGGCCCGTGATCGTGCCCATGAGGCGCGTTGCGGACGTGCCGTCCTGTTGAAAGGTCGTGCATGCGCCTTGCTCGGGCAGGACGATCGTGTTGTTCATGACCCGGATGTTCTTGTTGGACGAGTAGTAGAGAAAGCATTGGCTGTGGCCATTCGTGGGCACGGGCGCGCTGAAGTTCAGGTTGAGCTTCGTGCCCGTGTTCGAGAACGACAGGTCCGTGCAGTAGCCCCAGACGCCCGACGTGAAGCTCGCGGCGGCAAGTTCGCCATTGTTGGTCTGGCCGAGCATCGACCAGAGCGGGAGACCGGCCGAGGCGCCGGAGAGCGCGATGCCCGCGGCGGCAATGAACATGGCGAGGAAACCAACGACGGTGCACGTCATGGCGGTGGTGCGCGGGGAAAGCTGGGGCGGAAGGATGCAAACGCGAAATGAGCCAGACGGTTGCCACGAGAGAACTCGAAACGGACGGGCATATCCGGATATTATACGGATTCGCTGCACAAAAAACATCAGCGGTTTCGTCGCGGGATTGTGGATGGTGGTGGAGCCGCATCCTCGATCTCTCGATGGTCGACATTCTCGCGCTTCTCGAAGAATGCGAACAGACGATCGCTGAAGTCGAGGATGGGCTCAAGCGGGACATGGGACCGCTGGACGCGCTGCTCGAGATGGCCAATGACTGCCTCGTCGCAATGGGCTGCATCGACCTCGAAGCGACCGAGGAACCTGCGACGGATGACGACGATAGCAAGAAGAACGCGACCCTTGTGGACGAAATGCAAGCATTGCAAGTGCTGCTCCATGACATGATGGAGTTGTCAAATGATGGGATTGACACGAAACCGAAGAAGGACGACGGCGACGACGACGACGGATCGAGTGAGACGGCGTCGAGCACCGCCAGCAGCACCGACAGCAGGAGCAGCCCATGTGAGACTGTAAACTCCAAGGCAAAGAAGAGGCACAGGACAGACAGACAGCGCACGACACACGAGCAACGGGTCATGTGGGACTGCTTTGAATGGACGCGCCTGCAGACGCATGTTGATCGGCATCGCGTCGCTCGGTTGTATAAACAGGAAGGTGTAGATCATCCATGTCATCCTCATGTGCTGGCATTAGATCGACAAACTGCACATTGAAGACTGCACGCGCGCGCGTCTCGAGACGGTGGCCACGGTACGCTCCTCGCATGCGCTGCAAGTTGACTCGATCGAGCGTAGCGTCACGCAAAGCCGGCGCCGCTGCTCCCCCAGCCTCGCCCAACCAAATGCTACCTCCAGCAGTTCCACGACACTCCTTTGCATTTAAAAATGCCTCCGCGGTCCAAGGTGCCCCTGCCGACGTCCAAAGACGCAGACATTCTCCTCTCTGTCTATGTCAACGAAGACAGAACCAACATGACGCGCCTCGTCGCGAGCTCGCTCGACGATCTCCGCGCGAAAATCCTGTACAAATTCGAGGTGCGTCGTCTCCTTCTCTTCTGCAACGTGTGACGCGTCAGCGTAGATGGACGCGTTTGACTTTGTCGTGAAAGAAACTGCGTTCATGCGACCGAGCGGCCTTTTCACAAAGTTTGTCCGCGTGCGCACCTTTGCCCAGCTTCGCGTCGGAGACATTCTCTGCGCCATTCAATGCCACAAGTTCAACAACCGGACGACACCGCCGTTTTGGCTCGACACGTCCAAGGCCCAGCGCGCCAAAGCCAATGCCAAGCGAGCGGCTGTCACTCGGGACGCCACCCGAGGGTACTTCAAGCCATCACCCTTGACCAAGGAGACTTTGGCCGTCGGCAGCTGGGACTACAATGGCCGAGCGATTGGGCTGTCAGAGTGACACGCCAAGAGTAGTTTAAGAATCAAAAGGTCACGAGACCACGACTCGCGTATCTTTTGGTGGACTTATTGGTCTAACCGTCGCGGGCCTTGGTACGGAGTCCAATGAGCCCGCATCTCGACCAAGGGCGGATTCAATAACTTAAATGTTTGTATTGTGTCGGACAGTAGTTGTGTCGGCGTGTCTATTTCGATCGACGCGGAAAGAAATGAGTACCCCCAAATCAAATCAAACTGGGGGGTCGGCGGAACTTTGCGTGCTGCTCAATGCGGCATCGATGGGGCGACCAGCATAGGTGGGAGTGCGTACCCTGCTTTCGGGGACTTCTTCGCGCCGTCGGTGCCGCGCAAATGGAGGGTGCAGAGTCCGTTGTTCTTGGAGAGCTTCTTGCATCCCTTGACCGTACACAGCTTGTCTCGGCGGTGCACTTCGCAGTAGCCACCGCCGCGGTCCGTTCGCACGCAGCCTTCGATCTGGCAGTTCCGGAACCCGCCATGCGTCGCACAAAAATTCCCTCGTTGGGCACCCTTGGTGCAATTTGCCGCCTGACATCGCTTCCCGCCACCGTGCGCGCGGCAGTATCCGCCGCCTTGGCTGCTCTTCATGCAATCAGGGTGCTTGCAGCGCGCACCGCCGCCGTGTGCCTTGCAGAGCCCGTGCGACTGCGCGGCTTTGCCGCATCCCGCGTGGCTGCACTGTTTCCCGCCGCCATGGCCGATACAAAAGTCGCCGTTTTGGGCCGACTTGTTGCATCCCTGCATCGTACACTTGCGGCCGCCTCCATGCGCCTTGCAAAACCCTTTTGAGCGCACGCGGCGGCCGCAGTCGGGCACTTGGCAGATGACTTGCTTGGTGGATGCTACCGACGACGACGTCGAGAGGCGTGGGCTCGAGAGCGAGTCGGCGGTGGTTGCCACCGATGGCAGGTGCTTGGACGTCTGGGGGGAGAGGCTGTCGACGGCGTCGCGGGGAGTGTTGGCGATCGACGACGGACCGCGCGGTGTCGTCGTCGTCGTTGTGGCCTCGACCGGGTCAAGCGTGTCGAATGCCGAGCGGAGGAACGTGCCATCGAGCGGATGCAGTTCGGGGAATTGGTTGAGCACGTGGTTGACGTTGTACGGGTTGAAGGCCATGGGTTCAAGGCTTTCCTTGGAGAAGTGGCTTGCCAGGTGCTGGTGAAGCGCACCACTCGAGTAGTCGAAGCTGTCGGCGCGGGGATGTAGCGTCGCCCGAAAGGCCTTGAGCAGCGTCGGGATCGCCGCTGGTTGTGGCGGGGGGAGCGACGCCATCGCATTTGCATGCTCGTCCCATAGCAGATTCAGCTCGTCGTTGACAATCTGTTCCGATGTTGTCGGCAATTCGGACTGGAGGTGGTAGCCGTATTCCATGATGGCCGCGCCAAGGGGGCGCAAAAGAACAAATGTAAAGCCGAGGCGGCCATGCGCGTCAGATCGACCCGCCAAACACACGCGCCCGCCGTTGCGCTCAACGCTGGGCCAGTGGGCCATATGCATTGCGAAACCGCCACGCCGCTTCAACCTTGACACGACAATCTTGACATTTAAGGGTGTGGCGCGTTTGGATGATGAGCTGGCGAGCCACCCTCTTTTGGCACAAACGGCGAACGTTTCGTCCTCTGTGCGAAACTGCCAGCGGGTCAGAAAAGGTAGATCTGACCCGCCACCGGCAACCAAACGACACATGCAAGAAAATGATACACGTTAGATGGCTACATGACGACGTTGGCCTTGGGTTTAATATCGACATCCTCTTCTTCGTCCTTCTCTTCGTCGACACCTGACGCCTCGGGCGAGACGACGGTGTTGGGCTTTTGCTGAAACTCGAACGCGCCGTCGGCGGACCGCGTGCTTCCACTCTCGAGAAGCTCGTGGTTGTTGGCTTGGCCTTTCAAGTAGAGGAATTCAACCAGCGTCTAGAATACATGAGTCGTCGTGGATGAGATGTTGACGCACCGCCTTGTACTTGCGGTAGACAATGATGAGCCCGACGATGAGCCCAAAAATGAGCACGATGATGAGAAACACGACACCCGCGGCAATGCCTGCGGTTTGCTGGTTCAATGTAAAGCTCGCGCACGTTTGCACAGTCACAATCTGCGTCGGCTGGCTCCCGCCCACGCACGGCACGCTCGGCACCATCGTGATCGTTTGATTGCCCAAGAGGTTGCATGCTGATTTCGTCGGTCTAGATAGCCGTGTCAGAGCACGACCACACCCATGGTCGTACGTAAAGAGCGACTGCGTGCAGAGAGGACACGCGGCGGCGGTCGTCCACGTGAGCTGCGTGTTGCACGAGGTCGATCCGACCAAGACGGGCTTTGTTGGCCCCGCTACCACGACAGAGTCAAGAGACATGGCGGGACGAGGCGGCGTACTTTGGGCAGGATCGCAAAGGTAGTCGACCGTGGTCGTGTAGAACGCGGCCGAGAGCGTGGCGCTCGCATTGCAGAGCGAGCCAAGCGAGTACGTCGCGCGGATGCCTGGCGCGGGCAAGACGGAAATGTCGATTTTGCCGCCGGCGTTGAAGAGATTGAAGCGCTACGGCTTGCGTCAACACAAACATACAAAGGTGGCGTCATACGGGGGGAATCGTGCACTGGACCAGGCCAAAATTGTTGGCGTTGTAGAGAAAGTTGCTTCCGGCGTCGCGCGCGTTGGCCATGGCGAGCCCGACGGCGTAGCTTTGAGGCGAGCCCACTTGCAACGTCGCCGTATTGTTGAGCTGAGACGCGCCGATGATGTACTGCGGCGGCACATTCGCAACGACGGGGCGGAAGATGCCAAAGGCCATGGCGGTTTGAGAATTGAGCGCAAAGGGGGCCGTGACGGTGATGGGGGTGGCGGGCAAGAAGCCCGAGTTCACATCCAAGTCGACGAGTGGGTCGACCATCGCCTGCAGCGCCGTCAAATTGTACATGAGGCTCGTTGTCGAGTCAATCAGGAGTTGCTTGGTCTGGCACACCGTCGAACCAGCGACGCTATCGAGTTGGTCAAGGACGTCGACGACAAATGGGCAGCTGCCTACCTGAATGTGTTGGTACCACACGGGGTGCAGAGCGCCGAGCCCGCGTAGGCAAATGTGTTGGCAGGACATGTCGTGCAGGCGAGACCGCCGTCGGATTGGACGGTCGCGGCGGTCCCAGCAGGACACATCGTGCAACTCGACTGATTGGCATTGGGCGCGTACCCCGTTGGACACGAGTCGCAGAGACCCGAACCGCCCGTAGATGTGCCAATGATCTCAATGGACCGAAGGAGAAAGTTGGCAACTTTATCGACGGCGGCGCTCGACGTCGTCCAGACAAAGTTGACGGCGAGCGTGTTGTTGCCATCGAGACGCAGTGGCGTGGGGATTTCGACGTAGAAGGTGCCATTGTCAGCCACATGGGGCAAGGAGATGGGGGCGTCGTTGACAAAGAGCGAGAGTGACGCCGAGTCGCCGGAGCCCACAGCGGGGATACCCGAGAGCGTATAGTTGATTTCAAGCTGCCCGCGGTTCAATTGGGTTGTCTAGCAAGTCGAGTTAGGGTCGTGGGAACCATCGACGACTGTACGTTGAAGAGGAGGGAGGTGGACGGAAGCCAGAGTGGACTCAAGGTTGCGTCCCGAGTGATGCCTGGCTCCGTGAGCTTCCATCCATTTCGAACAGCCGTCCCGTTGTCGACGATGGCGGGCCAGAGACTCCACCCGCGTCGGGTGATCGTGCCGTAGATCTGAGATCGGACCATGATTGTGCCGGCGGGACACTTGGTGCAAAGTGAAATGACAGCGTTTTCACCGGTCGAGACAACCGACGTGGCGTTTTCGCTGTCAGATGACGTCATCGAGTACGACCACGAGCCTGACGCGTTGATGACTTGTCCGTCGGGGCACGTTTGGCACACGCCGTCTAGAACACAAACTGTGAGTTACTGGGTGCACGTGGGATGACAGACTCGAGTCGGGGTAGTAGCCGTCGGTGCAGTCGCCGCACTCGATGTTGGTGTCGTTCATGGGGTAGACGCTTGGGTCCGCGAGGCTCGCGTTGCACGTCATCGGCTGCGCCCACACGCGCGAGACGTTGCGTACGTTAAGCTGGCACGGTGTGTAAAAGACCGCCAAGTCCTGCATGCCACAAGGACGCGATGGGTTGCACGCAGCGACGCCGAACGACCCGGGGGGCGCGTACGTGTTAGCTGGGCACGGATTGCACGTAAACGGCCTACATGTACAGGATGGATGATGACGCCGACGCGTCATGCTACGTACTGCGTGGGGTCGGTCGACGCAGCGTATTGGTTGGCGTCGCAGAGTCGGCATTGGAAGCGATTTCGACGGGTGAGGTCGCCGCCGCATGGCATGCACGCCGTGTCCGAGTACCTACATGAGGTTAGGGATACCCAAAAGTGATATATATCAGGCGTACGAAGTGCCCGTGAGCTCAATCGTGCGGATGGCGGCCTGGTCGGCGCCCCAGTCGACTTGGTCGTTCTTAATGTATTTCCACACAAAGACGTGCGAGCCAGCGTTGACGGGAAAATTCATTTCCGACCATCCGTTTGTGGTCGCGACGGGCATCATGGCGACAACGCCATCGATCATAAACGTGACGCCGTCGTACGTTGGCTCAGCGTCGACCTGCGTGTCAATCAACGATGACGTCAACATGCGACAAGACGCACCCGATACTGAAACGTAATGTTGCCAGGCCGCACGTACGTGGCAACGAGACGGAGCAGCGAGTAGAGGCGGTCGGCGTTGTAGTTGGCCAGGATCTTGGAGTTGTTGCCAGACATGATCCATCCGCCCGACGGATCGACGGTCCACGGCATGCAATTTGCCACCCAATTGCCAGACGTGACGTCGCGCGCGTAGCATTGCGAGTCAAAGACCGGCGGGAGTGGCGCCAGGGGCTGCCACGTTTTCATCATGGCAGAATAGAGCTTGCCGCCGCCGAGCGAGTACGACCCAAACGGACACTTTTCACAGCCCGAGACAGGAGCCGATGGGTTGGTAAAGCTAGAGAGGATGGTTGTGAGTTAGGCGGCACCTCATATGGACAAGACGTACTCGGCGCCGAGAAATTGGCCGCGGCGACACGAAACTGTGCAATCGAGGTTGGGCACAGCTAGAGATCCACGTCAAACCTGAATGTCAGCTACACGACATACGAGGAGGGAGCGAGAAGGTCGAGTTGACTGTGCAGGACTGTGTCGTGGGCGAATAGAAAAAGAGCGTCCGAAGGTTGTTGGTGCAGTCGGTAAAGCCATAGTTGAGGCCCGACGGCGCGAGACCAGCGGCCGCCATGCCGACAAGGAAGCCAAGTAACGATGCAGGTCGAAGCATCGTCTTCCGAGTGAAAGAAAGAGTGGCAGGGGTAACTGCAAGCGGCACTCGAACAACTTCGTCGGAAATGCCCATGCAATTGTATGAGTTGAAACCGCCATGGGAGTTTCGAAAATCGAAAAGTAACGTCCCCGACCGACGAATGTTCCACACGGTTGGAGGACGGATGCGGAAAAGGCTGGTTCGATATTCAAATTATGTTCGACTCATCGTCTATCGTCTTCGCGCCCGGGCGAACGGCTACACGGCTCCGTGAGGCGAAAGGCCGGGCGCAACAACCGACGCGATGAAGGCTTGTTTAGACACCTTGGAGGCTCTTGGAAATGGTGAGGATGTCGCGCATGACACCTGTGGCGCTGGCACTACCACCCGTGCCACTGCCAGTTAAAATGAGAGGTCGCGCCTAGACGACCACAACCATCAATGACTCGGAGGTACATGCGACCGACGTACGCTGTATTCAGTCGTTGTGAGCCCCACCGAGATCTCATTCTCTTGGGTGCGGAACGCCGGATGGCTCTCGTCCACCGCGAGTGGTTCGATGCGCGCTCGGAGCGACCCCGACGCAGCGTCCAGCGTTGCCACGTATCGCACGCGTTTGCCTACATCACCAAATAAAACACACTCTGCACTCGAGATCCCAACCTTGCTCGAGTGCCGGCGCCACAATCGAGGCATGAAACGCATCGTCATGACTCTCCAACGCCTGCACGAGATTCAGTCACGAGCGAAACCACACACTACCTCGACAAGTCGATCGACATCGACGGCATCTTTGCCCCACTGCAAGTGGGCCAGCACATGTGCTGGGACAAACGGCGTCACCTACCCGTGTGCATATACAAATCAGTATGGCCACGGTGCGTGACCAACCTCTATCTCTGTCAAGTCAAGCGACGTGCCCAAGGCCCGTGCAAACACTTTGACTTTTTGGGCCATGTCGGCGCCACTCAAGTCTTCCTTCGGATCGGCTTCCATGTACCCGCGCGTCCATGCGTCGCGCACAGCCCGCGAGAGTTTGGCGCCGCGCATGACCTAGTGAGGTTCACAACCCGACGACACCGGACGAGTCGCGTACTTGGTCCGAGACAAACCCCATCGTGCCACTCAGCGCCGCGTCGATGCGTTGCAGCTGGTCGCCCGTCTTGAGCAAGTTGGCCAGCGTGTCAAAGATGGGCAAACTCGCGCCGACGACGGAATTGTAGAGGAAAAAGCACGGACCGTTCGACGCACCCGACGCCGTCGATGGCGATGCGAATGGCACGGCATTGGCCGAACGCGCGTTCGAAACGACCACGTGGACGTCGCTCTCAAAGCACGCCGTGTAGAGCGCCGCGTTGTCGCTGCGACCAGAGCAATCGACCAAAATGGGACACGAGAGATTCTACCACTCACATGTGGAATCCACAATCACACCATGGCTACCTGCAGCTGCGACAAGTGATCCCTCGTAGGACGTGCGTCGTCGTACTGATTCTGGTCCGTCCACAGCGGACGCGCCCCCGGGCATGACTTCAACTGGTGCGCCAAGGCCACCACGTTCAACCCGCGCGGGTCAAACAGAAAGGCCGAACAATTCGACCCAAACCCCACGACGCAGAGCTCAATGTTGTGGCGGAGCTTGTAGTTGTCAGCCTGCGCAACGATCTTCTCCAAAATCGCATGCGAAGTCTACGGCACACCGAGTGAGCACACATGGTGACACCAACCGACACGTACGCCATTGCAGCCGAGCAAGACGAGGCTAACGACCAACGTGGACGCATTGAACGCATCGTGCACGCGCCGCACGGCAAGCTAGTCAAGTGAATCCAGCGCCCTTGTCGTTATATATTCGTACCTTGGTTTTGGTCCCATGGACAATGCAGCTGAGCGAGCGGGAGCTCGTGCCTTGGCCGACCGCCAAGACATCAATGTTGGCCTACCGCATCAGACATTGAGAGGATATGGGCGTGTGTGGCTTACGTTGGCCAGCGCGGAAAACATCTTGGCCGCGTTCGTCGATGCCTTGTTGAGCTTCTCGCCCACGATCGAAAGCATCGTGACAGGCGTGACGCAATTGACCGCGTCAACTTCTTTCCGCTCGATCTCGCCCTTGAGCTCGTCGGCGATGGCATCACGGGCGAGCGCCTCTTGGTGCGACGGGACCACAATTGAGATGGATTGGCCATGGGCCGCACGGATGGAGAGCCAAATGCTGATGCGCTGCTGCTCCAAGCACTGAATCACACGCGCGCCGACGTTGCTGTAGCCATGTTCGGCGCGGTCTGCTTCCTGCAAAATGCGCGTTCGAACCTACCCATGCAAATGCCATCCGCTGTAGAGTCGCATGGCGGCGTACCTCGAGAAGCGAAAGGTTTTCAAGGGACGTCGTGCACGTGACCGACTTGTCGGCCGACGCGATGCTGCTGATGTACGTGCCTTGTCCGTGCGGGTCCATCGTGTTGCGAATCAACATGGTCACGCCTAAATATGACATATCTCACTACTCGTTGCAACCATGCACGCTGACATACCCGAATTGATTAGCGGTACCATGGTCCGTGTGTGGAACATGCGCGTGCCGTAGATCGCAAGCTCCAGCGCTTCGTGGTGACTCAAGTGCGACACGGACGTGGCCGAGCCCACGATACGTGGGTCGGCCGTCATCACACCCGAGATGTCAGTGTTGATGACGACGTAATCAACCTACGACAGATTGCGTCAACACAAGTGTTGAACCCACCGACGGCGACAACTCACGTGGAAAATGGCGCCAATCAGCGTCGCCGTGTAATCCGAGCCATTGCGGCCCAACGTGGTCGTGCGACCGCACGTGGATTGGCCCAAAAAGCCAGTGATGACTGGCAGCGCAGAGCCCCACGCGGGCGCGAGCTCGAGAAGTTTGGCCTTGGACACGGCAAAGTCAACCTTGGCGCTCCCGTAAGCGTCGTTGGTCGTGACCCACGTGCGCGCGTCCACGTAGACGGCGGGCACACCATGCGCCGAGAGCAATGCCTACATGCGCAATGAGATGACATGCATTGGATCGACGTACGGCGACGATGGTTGCGGAGATGCGTTCGCCAAATGAGAGCACCGTGTCCAGCGCCGCCATCGTCTTCTCGCGGAGAAGGCTCATCCCGAGGAGAAGTTGCCGCAACGGCACGTGGAACGCACGGATTTCGTCCGTCATGTCTTTGATTTCGCGGCCACCGTCGCCGAAGATGATCCGCTGCGTTGCATTCGCGTTGCGCACGGTCAGCGCCTCGACGCGATCGATGCATGCCAAAGCCGCGTCGATGTTACCTTCGGCGGCCAAAGCAGCCGCATCCAAAAGCAAGTCGGTATTCTTTCCCATGGCGGAGACGACCACGGCCATGACGCGCGGCCGTTCCGTCTTGACGATCGAGACAAGCTGGAAGAGTCGTTCCGGCGAGCCGACGGACGTGCCGCCAAACTTGAAGACATTCCGGGTACCCTTCGTGTGGTCGAGCGTGGAAGCGGCCAAGTCGAGACTCGGTGGGGTGTCCTCCTTGGCGCCAGGCCACTGCATACCGACGGCCGACGACGGGGACGTGAAGATCACCATGGAGACAGCTTGCGAGCACGAAATTCAAACTGAGGTGCTCGCCTGCAAGCTATCCGGATACGTATTTCAATTCAGCCGTCTGATTGGTTCAATATATCAGAATGGGCCAATCCAATCACAGTGTTACAATACGTTGCAACTAGCCGGATAATATGGTGGATCCCTGCTCAGAAAACGGCAATGATTCGTCCCAGCCGATCGAGATCGGAGCCACAAGAACGCGTGGGCTTCAAGACGCACATCATAGACACTGGGGCAAAACGTATATAAACAGCTACGCAAGGTGGGAACTGCTGCTACCATAGGGCGTGGACGGGCCCGACTCGGCCCGCGGCCGCCGCAGCACGCGCGCGTCAAAGCCGATCGTTTCGACGGCTTGGACCAGCGCGTCGCTCGCCGCCGACCCTGAGACGTACGCGCACTTTTCGCTAAAGCCAACGTAGACGTGCTTAACCCCGGGCACCTTTTCGAGGGCCGTTTGGACCGTGCTGCCGCAGTTTTGCATGCACATCATGCCGTCGACGCTGAGGACGGTGAGGTACTCGGACTCGTCAAAGCGCCACGTCGCACGCATCATGGCGGTGGACTTGAGGCCGAGGCTGCGCTCGCTCTTAAAGTAGCCAAAGGCGACACCAAAGCCAGAGATGAGCGCCAAGAAGAGGCCCGTGTCGTAGACCATGACGACCAGCATGGCGAAGTAGGCCAGCGTCATTTGGGCCATGTAGAGCACGGTCAAGAGCAACTTGCGGCTTTGTTTGCCCCACGCCTGGTGTCGACTAATCCAACGCAAAGTCAGTCTACACGATTGCGTCAACATGCGACAGACCTGAGCTTGGTCTTGATGAACGCCATGCGAATGTCCTCGCGGAGACAGACGAGGTATTCGTTCACAAGCGGCAAGAGAAAGACGCCGATGAGGCCAACAATGTACTTGAGCGGGGTGTCCAACACCCACGATTGGAAGAAAAGCTTGACGCACGTGCCGTCGACCGTCGTTTGGAAGCCCGAAAACATGACGGACGCGCCCGTGCAGAATGGCGCGGCGGCCGGCGGCGGCGCCATGGACGTCAGCGTCGGCACGTGGAAGCCATCAGGGCATGGCTTGCCACCGCAAATGACTTGAGTCACACCGAAATACTACATGCATCGTGAGAGAGGCAACGCAAGGGAGACATACCGGCTTGGACGCGATGCCTTGGGCAAACGACTGCTTGCTCGCGTCAGTCGCAAAGTAGACTTTCTGGCCACGGTTCAAACAAATGAATTTAAAGTTGGCCGACGTGACGGCGGCACCAGAGATTGGGTCCATCACGTTGCCACCATCGCACTCGGGGCACGAGTTGTCGCATTTGGGGTTGGACGAAATGTCTTTCTAGGAGGAGATGCCGCGTTGGGGATTGCATCGAGGAAGGGGGAGGAGTCCCTACCATGGTCGCGCCCGTCAATGCCGCATGGGAAAACGAGTGCACGTCGCTGGGTGTGTAGTGGGTGCCGTCCGTCATGCTGCACGAGAAGATCCGCTGCCCGTGCTGTAATTCGATGTACCAATCGGTCTCGACGTCCATGTTGCAGATGGCACAGGACTTGCCTCCTCCTCCCATGGGCATGGCGGCGTTGCCGCTTCCATGATCATGAGCGAGGATAGCCCCGACAGTGGCAAGGAGGACACCTAGAATGAGAAGCGAGTGCATGGGTGCTTGCAGGAATCGCTGGAAGGTTTGCGGCGGCCCAATTGAAACTGTCGAAGTGCACTTTTGTTCACCTCCAGATTCTGTCCGGATAAGAGTGTTCTCCGGACTTGCGTGGTGGAAGCCGATGATTGCAACGCCCAGCCCACTGTGGTCTGCGTCACTCGCCACAAAGAGTCTTCGCATGTCGTCCTCGGTGCATATGGTGCTGCTACATGGTCCAAGACGGCTCTGCGAGGAGCGGCGCGCGGCGGCACAGCGATGCCGTGAACGAATTAAACGTGTCAACAATTGCGCAACTTAAGTTGCAAGTTTTTCAACTCGCAGCTGATTGGATATTAATCGAATAAGACCTGATGACATGACTCTGATTGGTCAAAAAGAAATCCTTGCAATTCTGAGCTGACAAACGAACACTCAGAGGTATCTGACAGCGGCAATTACGATGATGTTAACTCCGTTGTCCAGACCAATGGATCTGACGTCTCGACCTGAATCTCGCTGCCCAAGACGTGATTGGAAGTACTCACGAGGCCGCCAAAGCTTGTGCTGTCGTTGGAGAGGTTCCACTTGAGGCCATCCGTGGTCAAGCTTTCGCAGGGGCCGCCTGGGTCGCATGGTTAGAAAGCGAGATGCTGTTACGTCAAACCAATGGGGATGAGTCCGCAGGTCCGGCCTTCGATCGAGAAATTCGGTCGAATCGTGTGCTTCCCGGGGACCAAGAGCGTGGCAGACGTGCTGTCCGAGACAAGCGTCATGCGCTCAAAGATGGACGACCTAATACATGAAAAAGATGACGAGGGGAGGCGAAACGACGACTCACCACTGGAAGAGCGCGTTGATGTTTTGCATTTCCTGGTCAAAGCGGCCGCCCATGGCGCCAACCACAAGCACATTCAGCTTCACGGGGGCGCCCGAGGCGTCCACATCAAGATCTGACTGAAGATTCCGCAGCAGTGAGAGACATTTGTCGAGGTCGTTCGAGTCTTGGTCGGGGTCCTTGATCACCTGCGCGCCATGCTGCTGGAAGTACGCTGCGACGTCTGGTCGGATCGAATCCAAGTCCCCTTTGATGTACTGGGGTACAAAGTTCTTGGGTACTTTCTCCTTGTGGATGTAGTCGAAGAGCTTGTTCGCGCCGCCGTCGGCACAGACCGTGATCTTTGCTTTGTTCCAGAGCGTGTCGAAGGAGGAGACGAGGCCGATGCCGTTGATGACGATCAGAGCAAGAGGGTTCTCCGTCACACTAGTGCTGGAGTTCGTCATGAACGCGTTGTCATGTAGCTTCAGCCTGCCGGGGGAGAGGGGAACACAAGACCATGGGCGCGCGGGCATGGCGATCAATGTCGCCGCGGTTTCGGGAGAGGTGCCAGGTTCGTGAAATGGAAGCGGTTGGCGAAGGTTTATCCGGTTCTATATCCGGACGATCCCTCAAGGCGGATCTTGTATCTCCAATCTGGCTTTCTGAAAATAGGGTCTAAATTAGGCTCCAAAGCCCTATTTAAACTCGGTTTCAAGGGGTTGTCGTCTTCCATCCTCGTTCAAGGCAAGCTCTTAGCTCGAGTGGTGAACCCCAACAATAAACAAATCCAAAAAACAAATCCATGTCCAACTAGTGCTCCTTCACGGCAGTCTTCTTGGCGTAGATCAGGCGGGCGACGACATAAATGGCACAGAGAGCGACGCCATTCCCTACAGCGAGAATAGCGATGGTCCAGCGGGACGAATCGGACGGCGTCGCGGCCCCGACGACGCGCAAGTTGGCTGAATGCAGCGTCTTGAGGTCGTCGATGAGTTTGGCACTATGGTCCTTCTTTGGCAGCTTGAGCTCGACGATCTTCAAGTCAGCGCACGTGAGGCCGTCAAAGCCATCGTCGCAGACGCATTGACCATTCACGCAGTCGCCGTGCATGCTGCAAGTGCCGCGATTTGCGCACAACACGGCCGGCCCGAGGACATTGGGTTTCTTCTCGGGTTTCTTCTGCGACTCTGCCGCATGCGACGCAATGTAGCGCGCAAATGCATGGTCGTGGGACGTGGGTCCGTCCTCGAGGAACTGCTCGTACGCGTGGTCAAGCGCGGGAAAGACCAAATTGTACCGGCCGCGGCGGAGGTATTCGGTCGCCGACTCGTACAAGACAGCGGCTTCGGGGGGCGAGAACCACCCGGGGCAGCGCCAGCATGTCATGTCGACGACGCGAGTCTTGTCTTGGCATTTCGACTCGCAGTAGGCCTCGGCCGTCTGTGAAGACCATGCTCGTCAGCGTCCACGCGAGCGCATATACGCAAGCGTACCTGAAAGAGTCGATTGGGTTGATTGACGGCGTCGGCGGGTGATTGGGGTCCCACAAGGCGAATCAAGTCATGCACGACCGTGCGCTTCATCTTGGCGTCCGTGCCCGAGTCAAAGTACTTGGGGGCGAGGTTGGGCGACTGGTTCACCTCCATGAGCCAAGGCTTGCCCTTGTCGTCGACCAAAAAATCAAACCGAAACATTTCAAAAAAGTTGCCGCGGCCCGCCATCCGATTGGCCTGGCGCATGCGCGCTTCGGTCTGCATAAAGTGGCCGCGGTTGCCCGCGACCAACTTGACGACGGCGCCGTGGATCTCGCGCTGAAACACAGCCGGGTCGATCCCGACAGTCGCAAGGTACTGCTTGAGCACGGCAAAGTGGCTCGTGCCTTCGTCCGCCTCCGTTGGAAGGGACTCGTAGAACGCCTTCAAGTCTGGCATTTCCCACGGCGGCAAGTAGTCGTCTACGACATACGACTGCAACTCGGCGCTGTCGTCGAGGTTGGCCGGGTACTTGAGCTTGCACATGCGCAGGAGCGCATTCTCGTAAATGTACACACGGAGTGGATCGACCGACGATACGACGACGTAGAGCCCAATGTCAAACTTGTGGCCCGAGATCAAGAGCGGCTCGATGCACTGCGCGACCATGTTGTCCTTGGTCGCGACGTACTTGGCCAGCTGGGTGAGGCCGCTGAAGAAGTGGACGCCGCGGTGGTTTTGGTTCTTGATGAGCCACCGCCGGCCGTAATGCGGGTCGGTCGACGACGGGTCGCCTCGGCGCGTGTTGGTTTCGGCAAACGCTGCGAGGAACTTGTCTTGCTCGTCAGGGAGGCGGTACTGCGGCGGGATAAAGTCAAAGTGGGCCTTTCCGTGCATCTCCTGGAGACGCAGCTGGTTTTCATACACTTGGCCCTTGACGACGATCGCATAGTTGCCGGGGAGGTGGTTGATCTTGTGGTGCGGCGCAATCGGCCCCAGCGTGCGGAATTCCGTGAACTGGTAGCTCCACACAAAGTCAAAGTCTTGTGTCCGCTTGGCGGCTCCCCACGAGTTGGCAATGGGGTCGTTGAGCTCGACGACGCCGAGGGCGCGGAACGCATCAAGCACGGGTTCGAGGTGGAAGCGCTGGGCCTCGGGAAGCAAAAACACCTTGGACGTGCGCGGCTGCGGGGCATCGCGTTGGCCCAACACGGTGGTGGCCATGAGAACAGCAGTCCATTGGTGCAGCATGACCGCTTGGGAAATGGGTAGATCAAGCTTCGCGCGAGGAAAGCGTCGATTTTAGAAGCTTTGACGGTTCGAGGGTCGAAGGTTGAAGCTTGAGCGGTGACCTTGCGTGAGGAAGACGAGGACGAACGTCATGCGCGGCAACCGACATCCGAAGCCATGAATCTGTCTACTGTGAATGCCAATGGCCTTCCTTGCGTGTTCGCTCCTTCAAACGAATCAACGATCCGACAGTCCAGGATGATCCGAATATCACTATCCGGATACTCGAAATCCTCCACGAGGTTGTCTCCGAATTTCAGGCATCCTTTCGAAATGATGGGCGTTCTCAACGCAATAGTGCGGTGGTGGGTCCCTTGCCTTCTGGCTCTCGTTGCATTCGCACAAGACGTCGAGGAAGCGCGCGGCCGAAAGGTATATCTTCTTCCGCAGGCGAAGGACCCACATGTTGCGCTACTTGTCGACGCCTTTGCCCACGCAGGCGTCCACCCTCTCGAAGTCGACGGCGTCGAAGTGCACTCGTGGGACGCAGCGTCCCGCGTGGACGAGTACGATCTCCTTTGGTCGACCGAGGAGACCCAATTGCCGCCACTTGGACCACTCCACGCAAGACACAAAGCCAATCGGCTGCCGGGAAGTCCAATGTTCTCGCCCGCGAAGCTCGTAGAGCGGAACGTCGCCCTCCAAATCGACCACAGTCGATACGACTTCAACTTTATCCCGCCGGAATTCACGTTGCCCCGCGACCACAAGTACTTCCTCAAGGCATTTGACGCCGCGCAGTCTGTCGCGATCTTCAACGACCGACCCAAAGTCGACCGCCATTACAAGCATCGCTGGCGCGTCTTTGGCGGCCCGGCGCCGTTCCTCCTCACGGCGCCCGCGCAGCTCACGGCACAAAGTCGGCGCGTCGTCCAAGTCATCGAGCCGCTCTTGATCTCGGGACACAAGTTCCATCTCGGGCTCTACGTCGTCGTGGCCTCGATCGACCCGCTCCGCGTGTACATTTACCACAACGTCCTCCTCCGCATGTGCAAACTTCGGTACCCCGAGGCACTCGACGATGCCACACCGCGCGAGGCGATCGAAGTGACAGACTCGAATTGGTTGCCGCCGTGGGAGATGCCCGACCTCAAGGCCTACTACACAGAGATTCCATCGCGCAAGTCGGAAGGCACGAGCAACTTTCACGTGCTGAAGCGACACCTTGAACACCTTGGCGTTGACACGGACCGCTTCACGCGCGACCTGCATGGTGCCGTCGTGAAGATGCTCGCCGGCAACCGTGGACACTTTGCCGCCGCCGCCGCCCGTGCTCCATCAGGCGCGTCGTCGGACCATTATTTCGAGCTCTTCCGGTTTGATTTCGAAGTCGAAGACTCGGGCAAGCCGTGGCTCGTTGGTGTCGACGCGTCACCGTCCTTTGCTCCCGTCTACTTTCTCTCGGGCTCGATCGCAGCCATGCAATCCAATGTTGCCACCGACATGCTCCACTTGGTCGGCGTCTCGGCGCCCCGCGACAAAGTAGCCGCCGACCTCGTCGTGCCCGTTCGTCCGCTGGGTATTTTTATGGGCTCATCTGTGTTGTCCTAGGCCAACGACGCCTATTGTGCCAACCAGTGCCTGGATCGGTTGCGGCAATGGGACGTGGCGTGCTGGCGCTGTCCCGGTTGGCTCCCACCGCCCGTGGCCACCAAGCTGTACACTTCTGTGAGTGAGTACGCGCGGCGTGGGCGCTTTATTTTGGCCTTTCCGACCATCCAAGGCGAGTACGCACAGTTTGTAGCCCAAGGGTTGACGGCGCATGACGAAGCCTTCCATGCGTACTTGATGTCATTTGCGTACGACCCGGTACAAGCGGCAGAGGCGCCGCCCGTCGTGCTCTGCGTGAACCGCGAGCAGTGTAGCCACCACGGCGACTGTGTCAACGGCCAGTGCCGCTGCGACCGGGGCTTTGAAGGCAACTCGTGCTACATTCCCGTCGACCCAGACCGCACGGTCTTGCCGCTTATCGATACGGACAAGAACCTGCGGAAAACAACAGACCAACCTCTCAACGACGGAGAACAAGTGCCCGCCCGATTTGCCTTCCATTGGGTTGTGCTTGGCTTGGCTGTCGTATGCTACGGCGGCTACCGCGTCGCCGTGGCCACGCTGACGGATGCGTCGGCGCCTGACAAGAGTAGCTAAACAAAATGCAACCATGCACTATATTAGTCATCAATGTTATTTCAGTGGTGCATGGCACAAGGGGCAGTTGTTGACGTCGCGGATCTCGTGCTCGATGCACGAATGGCGGCACGTCTTGCACATATACGTGCGGTGGTCGAGGATTGTCGTGCCGCTCATCATGCACGTCTGAAACGCGCGGCCGCAGTTGTCACATTTCGTGGCCCATTCCTTGAGCGCATGCTTGCAGCTCGGGCAGTCGTACGGACGCGTGGGTGGGTCAAACGGACGCGTCGTGGAAAAGATCTGAAGAGTCAGATGGTCCAAACTCTCGCGGTCCTTTTCGTTCGTGAAGAGCCCTTCCAAGTGGTTGAACGCACGGCTGCACTGCTCGTAGTGCTTGGTATAGTACGCCGCGACGCCAATGAGCGAGTACACTTCGCGGTCATCGACGATGTCGTCGTACGCCGCGAGCTTCAAACTCGTACGCAGCGCGCGCTCGGGTTGCCCGCGGTACAACTGCCGATGCGCCAACAAACTCAAGTGGTACGCCTCGGCCCCTGTCCACAATTGCGTGACGCGGCGGGAACCAACGCACGACGCACGTACCACGCCAAGCGTTGTCGAGCGACCTGCTTTCGCTCGTGGCAGCATCGTGGGCAACAAGACTTTCCAACGTCTGCGCCGTCACCTGGGCCGCGGTCGTCCCGGCAGCCTTGGTCGTGAGCATGGATGTGTCGAGCATCTTGCGACGAAAGCGTTCCACTTCGAGGGCCGCGAGGACCTAGAAAATTCATCCTTGGGTCGAACGACGACGACGACGACGTACTTGCAGTTTCTTGGCACGGAGGGGGTTCTTGCTCACGTCTTTGGCCAACTTGCCAAGCATCTTGGCAGCGTCCATGCTCTTGTTGGCGCGCCGGTAGAGCTCGATCGCTTGGAGGGTCTTGCCGTTGCGCATCAAATGGTTGCCGTATTTCGCGAGGACGCTCTCAATTTGGGGGAAATGGTGCGTCTCGGCCAATGTCACGGCGCGCTCCCACTCGTTGAGAAGGACACAGCTGTCGATGGCCGACTTGATGTCGCCCATTTTCAAAAACGCATTCACGGCACTGTTGCAAAGCCCCGCGCGGGTGAACTTGCGTGCCATCTCCTCGAGCAGCGGCGACCCTTCGGGTATGTCGTTCACGAGTGTGTCCAACGTTGTAAAGTCCCCGAGGGTGTAGTAGCACTGAACGAGCGCCGGCGTGTTGTTGGCTTGCGCGTAGTACTTGATGGCCTTTTCCCACTTGTGACGGTCGGCGTAATACTCGCCAATCATGTTCCACGAATGGTTGAGCAGGGTGTCGTCCCCGCCGCCTATCGCCCATTGTCATTCGTCGTTGACATCCATGTCTACCGGACTGAACGAGCTGAACGACGCGAAACCAGTCGCCGAGACGCTTGCGCAACTCAATCGCCAAGTCTTTGCGATCAATCTTCCGGTAGAGCGCTTCGGCGTCGTCAAAGCGCTGAAAGTACGCGGCGACTTCGGCCTTTTGCTTGACGCGGTCGTTGAGGAGTTGGAGGCGCTTGACATATTGGATCCCATTGTAGTCGCCGCACTTGACAAACCCACGCTCGGCCATGGGGAAATCCAGCTGTTCGAGCGCCGCGTCGGCCAAGAGCCGCCACAGCCGCGGGTGCGAGTGGTCTACAACTCCTGTCAAGAGTGCGGATGTGCGAATGTACCTTGGATGTAGTCGCAGGCGTCGGCGAGGCCGACGTTCTCGAGCAACTCGCGCGCGTCACGGAGGGACCGCGTTTCAAAGTCGATGATGAGGCTCTTGTCGGTCTGCTCTGGGCTCGCGAGGATTTCGTCGAGCAGCGCTGCCTTCACTTGGAGGTCCTTGTAGACACAGAGGTACCCCGACGAGAGAACGGGCTCCTCTGGCTCGAGGCCGCGGTAGACATACATGCGCGCCTTCTCCATCATGACAAACAGTTCAGGGTTGTCTTCGGCCCAGAGCATGTCCCACACGTCCTTCTTTTCAAATGCGAGCATTTTGGCGTCGACGGGGTTTTGATTCCCCGTCGATGGCCCGACTTCCATGATGCTCAGGACGCCGTTGATGTCGATAATGCCCAGCTGCGTCGCGTTCGAGTTGAGCGAGATGATCTGCGGGCGACATGGCACGATGTACTTCATCTCGAGCGAGATATGAGGGAGCGTGAAGCAGTGGATCATCCCACTCGCGCGTGCAACGAGGAGCCACGCTTCGGACGCACACACGGCACAGATTGGGTCCTCGAGCTGCCGCTCCATGTACCGGAACGTCTCGACGTCCGTGCCCTGCGCGTCGTCGACGTAAAAGACGCTCTCGCGGCCGCCGCGCGTGTTGGGCGTCGTCGTCGTCGCGCTGTCGGTCGAGAGCTTGGCGACGGTCGTGCGGTACTGCCAGACGTAGATCGCGTCGAACGAGGCGGCAACAATGTGCCGCGGCGTCATGGTCACAAAGAGCGGCTCAAAGTCGATCATCTTGGTTTCCATGGGGCTCCCGATCGTGTCGCAGAGGACGAGTGAGTATTGCTTGGCCGGGAGCGGACCGTTGTTGTTGGTCGATGCCCCAATCCCCGAGGTCGTCGTCGTCGTGCCGTTCACGTCGTCGGGGCCGCTGCCACTCGCCTGCGGGTTGTCGTTGATGACCTTGGCGACCAAGACGGCGTTGTCGCCCGCGGCCTTGATCCACAAAAGCGACTTGACGTACTTGATGTACCGCTCATCGGACCGCGTGTCCCAAAAGACGACACAATTTTCGACTTGGTCGGGCCGGTTGTACGCGTACGCGAGCGTCGCGCCGTAGTAGCCCCACTTGTAGTCGGGGCGGATGTTGGCAAAGTAGATGTGCGAGTCGACGGCGAGGCAGATGCGCAGGCCCGTGCCTTCCCACGCGAGCGCTTCGATCTTGGCGCCGGGTACTTTGAGTGACCGGAGGTAGCGCCCAAACGGGTCGTAGAACTGGACGATGTTGAACTCGCGCGTCTCGCCGCTCGACCCGCGGCTCTTTTGCGTCCCCGCGAGCGCGAGCACCGTCCCGTCGCAGTTCCACTTGCACTGCGAGAGTTCCACGCCCGTGTCGATCAAGACGGCGCAGTCGTCGTACCGGCCGCGTGTGATCTGCACCTTCCCGTCGGCAAATGCAATTGCCAGTGTCGGCGCGTCTTCGGACACGTGGCCTTCGCACCCGTCGTACCAGTGGAGGCCAATGATCTTGTACTTCTTGTCCTTCTCGTCGACGGCGTACAAGGCCATGTTGCTCAATTTGTTGCCCGAGCCGTCGTGGATGCTCACTTCACCGCTTTTCGTGACAAAGACCAAGTGTTTGCCGTCCGGGGACCACTCGACAAAGCATAAGTCGACCTTCATCTCCTTCCCCCAGAGGCGATTCCCGTCCACGGACCCGACGATCACAGCACCATCTTCGTACGCGATGCAAATCTTCTGACCATCGCTGCTCCACTTCATGTCCTTCACGACGCTCTTGTTGCGGTTGTTGATCATCTCCTCGTACCACATGCCACGGTGCATCATCCAGACGATGATCAACCCGTTCTCGTCGCTCGTCGTGAGCTTCTTGTAGTTGGCGTTCCACGTCGCGCACACAACAGAACCCGCGTGTCCGTCGAGTGACTGGTTCATCGTCAAGTTGCTCTGCGCGGCGATCCCTCGCGGCCCTTTTCCATCCTTCGTCGGCGCGGACTCCAACTTCAACACTTTGAGCAGCCCGTTTTGACCGCCGCAAGCAATCCACCCTTGGTCGGGGTTCCATGACGAGCAGCATAGCTGGGCACCATTCGGGATCGCGATCTTCTTACTCAGGAAGATGAACATCGCCGCGAAGTCCGAGGCGTCGCGCGCGCGCTTTTTGTGTGTTCTTCAAAGATACCGCATCCAAGGGCCGTTAAGGCGAATCCGGAATCTGCCATCGTTATCCGGATTATCATTCTGCCAATGAAAGCGCGCAATTTTCAAACTGGAGATGCCGCTCGTGACGTTCTGCGGCATTCCTGGCGCAGGGAAGACGTGGCTCGCGACGCGACTTCGAGATCACTTCGCGGCGCTCGGGGAGGATGTAGCCCTGATCAACTACGAGAGTGAGCGCATGGAGCGTGGCGCCGCCTACCTCGGTATGTCCAACTTAAGAATCCACCAACTCAAAGCTCTCCATTGTGTAGATTCCCGCGCCGAGAAAATGACCCGCAGTGCACTCAAGAGCCGTGTCGACCATCACTTGAATGGAAAGACTATTGTAATTCTGGACTCGCTCAATTACATCAAAGGTTGTCGCTACGAACTCTTCTGCCTCGCAAAGGAGAACAGCACGACCCATTGCGTCGTGTATGTCGACACACCCGTGGACGTGGCCCAGACGCGCAATGCAACTCGCGACGGCGACAAATGTCCCGAGTCGATGTACGTCCCCACAGCATGTCCTTTTGCTCACCATTGCAGGGTCGACGCGATCGCGCGGCGATTTGAACTGCCCTTGGAAAAGAACCGGTGGGATTCGCCACTCCTGCGCATTTCGCCCGATATTTCCGAAGACAATGTCGGCGACGTTCTCCGAGGCATCGAACAAGTCATTTTGCATGGCAAAGCGACGAAAGCCGGAATTGCCACGCAGGCGGTGGGTCAACTCATGCGACCTTTTTCCGCTCACCACCATGTAGAAACCCACGGTCGAGACGACCTTTCTCCAAGAATTGGATGCCGTTACAATTGGCGTCGTGGATGAATTGATCGCGCGGCAGCGGGACTTTGACGTCATCGATCCCTGTCACGTGACACAGGCCTCCCACCTGATATCCTTTTGACACCTGTGTTGTTGATACCCTCTCGTCAAAAACACATTCCTTAACCTGTCCCAACGTCCGCATCGGTCACCCCATGTCGACGTCGGAACTGCGCCGCCACCGCCGTCAATTCATCAAGATTTCCCAAATCCATCCGTGCGCAGCAGCTCAGATTGGCAACCTCTTTGTCGATTACCTCAACCAACAAGCGTAATCCCATATCATGCTTGGAGCTTCATTTTGTGCGGCGCAGTGCAAGGAGGTACTTGTCTTCGACGACATGCGTGAGCGAAGCCAGCTCGTGGCCCATCGTGCCTGCAAAGAGCACGAGCGTCGCAAGCACCATGCACTCGCAGGTCGAGAGCGTCGACGCCGAGAGCCCGAGCGGATTCCACCAGCTGCCGGCCACGCAAAGGTACACGATCGCATCTACAAGAGCATCACATTGCGCATGGACAATGGACCGACATGCGAGGAAGAGCGACATGGACGCGGCCGCGAGGGTCTCGCCCACCTTGGCCGAGGTGTGCCTACCCCTCGTGATGCATGCAAGGACGATGGAACGAGGTCGTACCGCTGGGACGACGTGACGCATCGCCGCCGCAGGAGGCACACAAAGCCCATGGTCATGTACGTGCTGGCAAAGAACGCCACGGTCGCGGCACCGTGGCCATCGGGGTGGCTGCGGATGTCTAGAAACGCAAGCGCGAGGAGGCTGAAGGCGGAGACGAGGCCTGGGAGGAGCGTTGCACTCGAAAGAACGCGACTACGGGCGTCATGGAGCACGAGGCGTGCGTGCCAGTGGAAGAGAAGGAGCGTCGTGAGCCAGAGGAGACTGGCGAGGAACATGCCACACGTGAAGAGGTACTGCTGGGGGCGGAAGCGCGCGGCCGCCGAGAGCGTAGGGAGGCTGGCGCGACAGTCGATACGCGGGTGAAAGCAGCTCCATGTGATGGTGCCCCCTGTCGTCACAACCACGGTCGCGCCCAGGACGAGCGGGACAAAGCCAAGCGAGTCGCCATATTGCAGGAACTGGGACGAGGCAGAGTCGTCGTCGTCATCATCCGAGGGTTCGTGGCTGCTGCTACCGCTGCCATGCTGGTCGTCGTCGTCGTCGATGTTTGAGGCGTTGCTCTCGTTATGGCAGCTGCTGCTGTCGTCGGAGGAGGAGCTCGCGCTCGAAGACGATGATTCGATCGTCAAGACGACGTCGTCGTCGGCGGCAAATGGAACGCGGTCGTCGTCGGAGCAACGAATGGGTGAAAACGGCGGCGACCGATGGTTCATCTGCATCATAGCTTGGTGCGTGAGGGTACGCGAATAAAAATAGACGCGCCGACATGAGTCGCACTCGCAGCTAAATTCTACTTTACGATGGCTTGAGGTGGTCACGCGACTCTCCAACCGCCTCGATGTCCGCCGAGAGCGTTCCAATGTACAAGAGCTGGCACACGACCCCGACAACCTCGGATGTTGATTCCCACGCGACACCAATCTCGCCTTCCCACAGCGGCGTCACAAGTTTCCGTCGGGCCAAGTAGACGTAGGCAACTAGAAACGTTGACGTGCATACTTGCGTGAGACACAAAACACGTACATGTGAAGGAGCACACGAGACCGAGCACGATGAGCATGGTACCCTGACGAACACCTTTGCGGCAACGGAGGCGCCATAATGCTTGGCGGGAGGAGAACGCCGACGCATGTGTCAGAAGGACGGCGCGTCGGGCAACATGGGTAAGCGCGATGAGGACCCAGGCCAAGAGAAAGAAGAGGACGGTTGCGATCGTGTGCATCAGAATGAATCGATCGCAGTCAAAGAGAGCGAGCACGCTCAAAGCACTTGCCGTCGTGGCCGCGACGGTCCAATAGAGCACCGGGGACCACCAGCGGACGGGGGCAATATCTGTGGCATGCCGCTGGAGGTGGAGGGAGAACCAATGGGAGGTGGCATACATGAAGTACGCGGTGGTGTTCATGCCTGCAGCAAAGATGTAGTATTCCGGCGAGTACTCTGCGGCATGCGAGAGAACGGGAAACTGGGCAGGGCAGTCAAAGTGCAACCAGCACGCCGTTCCGTTTGTAAGGACAATCGTCGTGATGCCAACGAGGGGAACACACAAAGCCACATCCAGTAGTGGCATCCTTCCCCTTTGTGTGTCCCTGCTTTTGCTGCGTTCGTCAACTTCCATGGTGAACTCTTGGAGGCAGCGCAACCTGCGTCTGGTGGCTCCACTTTAAAGTGGAGCTTGAACTGGGACTTCGGCGTGTTCCCTCGTTTGTCGCACGCCTTCGAAATTTCGAGGGCGTCAAGTGTTGCCAGCGGTAAAATTCCCTCGAAAGATCCAAGGGGGCCAATCAGCGTCGAGGATTTGTTCATCGAAGAGACACATGACCATCATTCATCATGGGAATCCATCAAGCAACTTCATCAATGCCTACTTATATTGAAGAACCTGCGACTAGAACGACAATCACGAGACCCACTTTAACGAGATCGCCTGCAGTCATGTACTCGGACGCATCCCGCAATGTTTGAATCTCGTGGAACAGCGTACTCATGTACAAGAGCTGGCAGACGACGGCCAAGATAAGACAGGACGGTTCTAGCACATGCGAGAGACCGAGCAGCTTGTAGCTATCGGTCGCCATGATGGAGTAGCAATCTAGTCAACGCCTCAGTGAATCGACGAGAGATGAGATGGCCGAGGAGCTTACAGCCAGTGAAGAAGAAGAAACTGCCCAGGATGCAAAAGGCGCCACGTCGAAATCCAGGCCTAGGATGGGTCAATTGCCACAACTAGGGTGCAAGCGACAGTACAACATGAGCGTGCCCTTGGGATCGGAGAGCGACACGCGGCTTCGACCGAGATGGCCAAGACAGATGGTTGCCCACGCAGACGCAAAGAAGACGGCGGCAACGACAAAGCGGATACTGCGATGTCGTTTGTGACTCAAGAGGGCCAGGAGGGTCAGAGCTAGCGCCGCAATGGCCCCGGCCATAACATAGATTGATGGGAGCTGCGTCAGACATAGCAAGTGCCGTTGCAGGTAGATGGAGAATTGGTGCGTCGTCAAGTAGAAAAAGTATGCGGTCCAGAGCAAGCCGAACGCGAAGAGCTTGGACTCGGGGAAGAGCTCGGCGGCGGACGAGACTGTTGTGGGGCAATCGTTCGGGCAAGCGAACCATAGCCAGCAGCCACAGGCGCCCGCAAGAGCGAACGTCGAAATGCCTGTTAGAGGCACCATCGAGGCACTGTACGCACCGCTGGTGGACCGTGTTTTCTTGCCTTGTGGGCTCAACAACGTCATGTCCGCTTCGAAATCGTCCACGTCGGCGTACACATCCAGAAGATGTGGATGAATATCTCCCCGTCGCTTCACTTGATGCATGGTAAGCCCAAATGGGGCATCGATGGACGTTGTCTTGAGCTTTTACGTCGTCGGATGCAGGACGTCGTTTGGTTCCATAACGCTCGTCCTGGGCAATCCACCGCACTGCCAACGGCCACGCAGGCAGACATGTTGAAGTTCGAATTTGACGTTCCGAGTGCACTCCTGTGTAAGCATGTGGTAGGAGGTTCTTATTGCACTTAATTAGTTTCGTTTTACATTAATCTGACTAAATGTAATACTAAAAGCATATCAAATATGGTTAGTTATTGTGATTCCATACATGCACTACTCTGTTTACAAATCGCAAAAGGCGTTTTTTGTTAACACCCATGAGAGTGTTTGTCGTGAGTTGGCACGCTGACCGACCGGCATGTGTCAAAGGGAGCAAACGTCCAACAATGGTCACGGGAGAGGTGCCAAGAAATTGCATTTGCAGGCCTGCTGCATGGCTCTTGCAAATGGACTCGAGACTTTGCCTCCCGGGGCTTGGTCGTTGTAACCAGACAGGAACTGAACTGGCCACACGTTCGCGTCGAAGTTGTGTTGATGAATCAAGAGGGTGGGGAGCGTTCTGGGGCATTTCGTCAGTATTGATAGTGTGGGGAGCTTTGAGGGGGGCAAGTGGAAAGGGGCACTTCTTTTGGATGGAAGATCCATTTTTGCGAAGGGGCACGAAGACTCCACATCCGAGCAGCTCGTCGCCACAGGCAGCGAGCAGGGGTTGACCGTTTCATCAACGTCGTGAAACGGTCAGTCACCAAATAATGAAAGCAAATGAAAAAGTCAACTCATTTCGTCGTCGTTGGAACTCGTTCGTGACAACCCCGACGCACATTTCAAGTTGCCTAGCTGCGACTCGATCGACAATGGCCATGGCCACAGGTACAACCACACCAAGAGCTCCTTGGTTCGTGCCATCACGTGGACTGGAAATGGCGGCAGAGAACCCTTGTCGACGTTCGACGTGCCCACATTGGCAACAGAAGCGGGGCGTGAAGCCCATGTTGAAGTTGGGCAAATGCCATCCGGTCGGCCCTTTGTCCAAGTATACGAATCCAGCGATGTGATTGGTCCGTGGGAATGTACCGTACTTTGAAGTTGGCCCATCACCCCACATTACCACCATGACAGCGCCTGAGAACTCTCGCAGCTGAATCGCCCGCTTTCGCACACTTCCGCCCTGGCAAGAAGAAGCAACATGGGACCCAGAGCTGGGGGTCGAGACCTTGCTCTACTAGACTGGCAAGAGCTCGGCCACCTCCAGGCCTGGATTGGCGTCTCGTCGCTTGCTATCGCCAGCCGGCAGCAATTTCGTGACAAAGGACTCTGGTCTTGTTGGAGCTTCGACAAAGTGGCTTGGAGATCGTCGCATCCATTCTCAGCCTGCAAATTGATTCTGGGGAAACCCACGAGAAGGCCACGAAGAAGCGGCGCCGGGAGGCGGCCCCACAAGATTCCGCGCAGTTCTTGTGGTCTCGACATGACTCGGTGCAATAAAAATACGACCCGCAGAAAACGCCGCGTCACACGTGCAAGAAACGGCTTGCCGTTGGTACTTCGAACTTCGATGGAGCTGAAAATACAAACTGATCGCACACAACTCTCTCACAGGGCTGCTCGACGAGAGGATGCATATGCAAACCCCATCTCCCTGCTTGTCCTTGTGCAACATTCCCCACCTCGCTCGATTGGCAGTCGATTGCTTTCGTGGGACTGACTACAGTCCACTCGCAGGGACAACTTGTCTGTGTTTGGGGATGTGACACATCCAGACAAGCATATGTCACATCAACTTCGCTTTGACCTTCTTCGCTCTCCGATGGGAGTCCAGTCGGCCTTCTCCCGGCAAGCTCACGTGGCAATGGCTTGTCGGCCTCAGAAGAAGAGACCACTGCTGCTGTCCTTGCATGGTCTTCTCCAGCAGAGAAGCCCGAGTCTCGTCGTCGTCGGTTGTTGGCGCCGTTGGTTCGAAATTGGAACGCACGTTCTCGTAAATTGGCAAAAAAAAAGATTAAAAATCGTCTCGTCGTCTCGCGGAAAAAATATTTCCTGGCAATTCAGCAGCCCAGCACGGTCGAAATTTTCAAAACAATAGAAAAAGAACGCCGACATCACAGGGACGAGCACCAACGAGGCGGGACAGTGGCAGGATCGCGACATGGGTTTTGGTCTTGGGTAAAGACATTATGGACGCATGTGCGCATGCGAGACTCACATGTGCGTACTAATTGAGGCGTCGTCTCCGTAATGCCTCTGACATCGAGTCACGCAAGACCGTTGCACCGCAAAAAAAGCACGCGCCCACCTTGACCAAGCCACTTGGTAGGGTTTTAAAATTATTTTTGGAAAATAGATTTTTTTGCTCCACCCAGACGGTTTTCGCAACAATTGCATCACGCGGATAGGCAGTGTCCTATTCCCTGTAAAGAAGCGACACGGTCCGCGTCCGACGCCCACGTCCACATTACGAGAGCTTCCGCGCGCCCCTCAGACCTCCCCCCATACTCGTCCTTCGTAGTGCACATGGGCGAAATGGAAATCGTCAAGGTCTTTGCTCGCCTCCCGAGCTACAACCCATTTGTGGGCACGTTTCACCATGCGCCGAGCGCGGGCAACCGCGGCGCCGCGTACTTTGCACATGACATTGTCGGCGTCGCCGAGCTCGAGGAGCGAAAAAAGTTTCGAAACAACCCCCTCACCGGCACCTTCCATGCGCTGCCGGGGTACTACGACCCCCTCCATGGCCTGCGCCACTTGCGGCAAAGCGAGCCGATCTTTGAGCCGTACAGCGAAGGCGGCGACTCGGGCGATGACGACGTGATCTCGTGCGAAAACAATCAAGATGATGCGAACAGTCCCGTGAAGACCCAACCCGAGAAGGAATTCGTGTCGATGGACCTCGACGTCGAAACGAGCGACCCGATCATCCCGTCGTCGCTGCCACTCAACTTGTCCCGCAGCTACCGCCGCCGTCGCGATCAAACCCGCCTCACCGACGACGTCCTTCATCCCCACCGCCAACAACACAAATCCAAGACCCGCGTCCGCTGCTACAGCGACTCGGACGCGTACACGCACACGCCGTTCAAGCGCACGTACACTGACGACATGCACACTGTCGAATCACCCATGAAGAAACCCAACGTCGGCGTCGTGGATGAATTCATGCCAGACTTCACGCTCGACCGAGAGCGATCGAGCACCGTCTCGGGCCGGCTCTCGGGCAGCAACGACAGTTTCTTTAGCAGCAATGCCGGCGACGACGACGACGACGCCGCCGACTCGGACGATGGTGACAGCGACAGCACCGGCCATCGCCTCTCGCTTGCCGAAAGCGAGTCGTCCAAGAACCAAGTGCTCATGGAACTGCTCGAACCCATCGTCAAGCCGGCGCCCGTGACGGAGATTGTCGACGGGTATGTCTCGACTGGCAAGGGCATCTACCGCAAGTGCGGTTTTCGATCGGCGTCGCGCAACAGCGACGCGAGCAAGCACGCGTCGGCGGCCGCCGCCGCCGCTGCCATGACCACCCAAGCCTCGATTCTCGCGCCGGTGTTTCGCCGTCAGCGGAGTTGCCCCCACAAACCCGAAGTCGACGACGTCCAGGAAGACGAGTACGTCCAAGGCGCGCCCAAGCTACCGTCGAACCCGTTCGTCGCGCGCCGGCTCTTGGACGACGAAGAGAACAAGCTCCGCCTCATGAGCATCAACCGCAGCATCCCGCGCATGCCGCAAGACGTGATCATCCCCGAGAAGTCGCCCAAGGGCCACACAAAAGCGACCGACTATTTTATCAACCCGTTTTTCATCCACGAATTGGCCGTGACCGAGCATTACGAACTCGTGGGCGAAGACCAGCTCGGCGACGGCGCGTACGCGGTCGTGAAGCCCGCGATCCGCCGCAGCAACGGCAACGAAGTCGCAATCAAGCAGATCCACAAGCGGTTCCTCGTCACGGAGAAAGCCAAGGCTGCTGTGAAGACTGAGGTCGAGATCCACCTCCGCCTCCAACACCGCAACATTGTCCGACTCCTCGAAGTGTACGAGACCGATTCGTTCTTGTACTTGGTCATGGAGAAGGCGCGCCACGGCACGCTCAAGCAACTCCTCATGCGCGAGCGGCGGTTTCCCGAAGCGCTCGCGGCCAAACTGGCACACCAGATCGTGCGCGGCATCTTTTTCATGCACGAGTGTGGCATCGTGCACTGCGACGTCAAGCCCGAGAACGTCTTGCTGACCGACTCGAACGAAGACGCGCCCGTCGAGAGCAACAACGTCAAGGCCTGGGATCTCCAAGTCGAGTTGTGTGACTTTGGCCTGAGTGTCAAGGTGCCCGACGTGCGCTTTTACAAACACACGGGCGACGTCCACAAGGTCCCGTTCAATGGCCTCACGGGCTCGGTGGGCTACATGGCGCCCGAGCTCTTTCAGTCGCAGCCGTACGGCAAGCCCGTGGATCTCTGGAGCGTCGGCATCATTTTGTACGAGATGCTGACGGGGTACCAACCCTTTTACCCACCGAGCATTTGCGTGGACGAGCCGGCTGAGTTTACGCCGCGCGTGTGGAACAAGTTTAGCGCCGAGGCCCGCGACCTCGTCTCGCATTTGCTCGAACGGGACCCGACGAAGCGGTTCACGGCCGAGCAAGCGTTGACGCACCCGTGGTTTGACAGCGCCGTGTTTGGCCAGTAGTGTTTTTAATTATAAATAAGGGGAGTCCACTTTGCGCTTCTTGGACGCAACCCATTCAAAGTGGTTGCAACTGGCCTTGGGGTCCCCTGCCGCCCCTTCGGGCTTGGGGCAGAGATAAAACTTGCGCCCAAAATTTTCGTTTTGCTTGAGCACGGTCCGCAAAAGACAAGGTAGTTGGTGGCCGGCGCAGAGCGGCGCCGTCGGGGCAGTCAAGAGCGTCTTCCATGACGCGGCGACCGACTGAAACTCGGGCACTTGATGGATCGACTCGACGGTGGTCATTGGCGCCGTCGTCGTCGGAGTTGGGATTGCCTGGGGCATCGTCTTGACAGAATTGGTTTGTTTGCCAAAGAACGATGCGATCGACTGCTGTCGCCGCGGAGGCTTTGCGAGTCGACTTAAGGGCGGTGCAGATGGCGGCGAAGGCGGCGCCTGGCCACGTCGTTGAAGGAACATGTGAATGGTTTGTTGTGTGCCGGCAAACTCGGGAAAGAACTTGGCACAGGCGGGGACGGTTGTGGGCGTGCCACGTTCGTCCCTGTCGCTGGATTGTAAGCGCAGCACGACAGGGCAATGGTCCGAGCCTTGTTTGCTTGGCCAGAGCCAGCAATCCAGCGCCGGCAGCGCCGGGTCGACGAGAAAGTAATCGAGTCGGACGCCGTAGTTGGTCTCGCGGGCGCCCGTGAGTGTGTGCCAGCATGTGTAGGCATTTTCTTCGGTCGGATGAAAATGGCGAAAGGCATCGCGGAGGGGCTGCTTCTCGTCTGCCAGCAGCTCGTCCAGCCATTCCGTGGCTTCGTTTGGCAGGAAGTCGATGCAGACATCGATCTCGCGGTGGATGACATTGAGGTCCCCCGCGATGATGATGGGCTTGTCGGGATGAAGTCCACGCCACCGCGCGATCTCGGGCGTGAGGAAGTCATGGAATTGCATCTTGCGCTCCATGTCGCAGGCCTTGGCGGGGCAGTACACGTTGAGGAGCACGCATTGGGGATGGACAGTAACGACGAGCCGGCCTTCTTGGAAGGCGCAGAGGTCGGTCTCGGCGGCAAGGGTCTTCATGGACGCCGTGCGGACAAAGGTCGCGACGCCAGAATACCCCTTCTTTGTCCGCGAGAAGGCGTAGAACGCGTCGTACCGCGCGGGGCACGCGAGCGGCTCGGTCATTTCGGAGCGCGTGAGCTTCGTTTCCTGGAAGCAGATGATATCGGCCTCGCACGCATCAAGGAAATCGTCGAGGGATTTCTCAGCTTTGGTGAGGACGGCGCGAAGCCCATTGATGTTCCACGTCAAGATGTGCATCCTCGCTCGACCTGAACGCCGCCAACTTTGTGGAAGCAACGAAAATCAGCAAGAATGGACGAGTTTTGAATTTAAGCCAATCAGATTCGTGCGACTTGAACCCGCGACATTGAAGTTCCACGAAAGGCGGGAAAATGCGTTCCATCGCGTGTCATGTCGTTGCGCTGACGTTAACTTGACGTATCCTTTTCAAGTCGCGCGATCAAGCGCTCATCGCTGCAAAAACCTCGCTGTCGGCGACCATCTACGTAATCATCTTTGCCGCACCATCCCTTGCTCAAGTTTGTATGCGTATGCACGCACTTGGTTGAATTCGGCTTGACTCAACCCCGTCGCCGAGGATTTCATAAACGAACGAACGACCGGCGCAACCATGTCAACGTCAATGGACGACAGCATGCTGTCACTGTGGCATTTGTTGAGGATGCGCGCAACGTCGGCCGGCGACACGACGCCGTCTTTGTCGACGTCATAGAGTCGAAACAGGGCTACGACAGAACACGGCTGAAAAATACACAAGCAGAGAAGCACATGTACCGGTACGCTTTTCAGGCAGCGACGTCTTGCGATGGAAGGCTGTGAGGACTTGGAGGTAGTCTTGGAAGCTGGCGGTGTGGCCCGCGAGGTCGTAGAGGGCGAGGGCGAAGAGCTTGTTGAGTCGCACGTCTGGTTGACTCACGAGCACAGAGCATGCGACTTCGACGTTTTCCTCGTTTGGGTCGGTGTCCATGAGCCATGTGTAGAACTGTTTTTGCATGGCTTTGATCTCCTTGGCAGAGTCTACCGGGCATGAATATTTCGTCCAAGGACAAGACGACGCACAGAGGGGGAATTGCTTGACGAGGTCGACGGGATCGCCGAGGGCCGCGAATCGGTCTCGCTTGGCCTCGCCCGCGACGGCGGCGTTTTTCTTCCGCTTGAACATGCAGTCGTAGGATGAGCCGTTTCACGTGAAACCGACAAGGAACCAATGAAACCGTCCATGCCGTTTCGACCTTATCGCTGAACCAACGCATCGCGCGGCCAAGACCGACGCAATTGTATCAACATGGGCGACCGCGCCAAGAAGTGGAAGATTGGCACGTTCGCGCGCATCCGCCCGCCACGAAGAGGCGCAGCCAAGTCGTACTCGCCCTTGCGTACGTTCCAATATCTTTCCCATTGGTGATGACGGTGGTTGTAGACCAAGCTGCGGATGGGACCGTGACATCAATTACATTTCCGTATCCAGCATCGCCCGACACCCGCAGCAACCTCAAGCAGCGCGACGAGCTCGAATTCCACTACACCAAGGTGTTTGACCCGACGACGTCGCAGGACACCATCTTCAACGACATGTGCTTGGTACACTACTTGCTACTGAGACAGGCAGCTGTGACGTCGACGACGTAGGACATTGTGCGAGGCGCGATTGATGGCTACAATGGCACCGTCTTGGCATATGGTCAAACAGGCAGTGGCAAGACGTTCACCATCACTGGCGGTGTGTGGGCATGCCTCGCCAAGGAATTGAGTCGGTGTGTGTGCAGGGGAAAGCTACAGCGACCGCGGCATCATCCCACGGGCCATCTCGACACTCTTTGAAGAGTTTGAGTCGCGTGTTGACACGGTAGGATCTGTCACGATGCGTTGTCCGACTCGTCCTCGTATGCGACAGACCTTTCGATGCTACATTTCGTACTTGGAAATCTACAACGAAAACATCTACGACCTCCTCGATCGCGCGCACATGGAGAAACCCATCGACGAGTGGACCAAGATTCAAATCCAATTGTCAGACGAGAGCGACGACAACGACGACGTACATTTCCGCAGCCTTGGGTCGGCTGCAACAAAAACCCGACGACACCTCATTGACGAGAGCATGCTAGTGTCTACGAAGCCAACTCGGAAGAAGAAGCACTCAACCTTCTATTTCTTGGAAATGCCAACCGCGTCACGAGTGACACGCCCATGAACCAAGTACCCTCTCCATCTCGGCCATACTGCGGGTCAAATTTGAGGCGTAGGCGTCGTCGCGCTCGCACTCGATCTTCACGCTTCTCATTGAGAGTCGTCGAGTTGACTCGGAGGTACATTGTATGACCATCGTCTTCTCGTGGTTGATTTGTGGCTCGAGGTCGTGCTGCATTCCAAGTTGCATGTCGTTGACCTCGCAGGGTCCGAACGTGTTTTCAAACGAGATGGCTCCGAGCGCATGCGGACGGAAGGCCGCTTCATCAACTTGTCCCTCCACCATCTCGAACAAGTCTTACATGAACCCACAGCACGAGACCCACAATGTCACGTAGGTCATCTTGGCTCTCCAAGCAAAACCCGCAACCATGGGCGGCAATCGACGGAGTACTAATGCCAAAGTCTTTGCCAAACCACCGCATGTGCCATACCGGAATTCGACGCTCACGTCGGTCTTGCGGGGCAGCCTCGGCGGGAACGCCAAGTCTGTCTTTATTGGCACGATCAACCCCGAGGCAGAGTTTGTCGACGAGTCCATTTCAACGTGTCGGTTCATGCAGCGGTGCAGCGAGGTCCTTTCGTTGCCGTCGTCGTCATTGGTACCTGACAACGCCCTTTCGTAGGTGGATGTGGATGCGCGAGTGAACGAAGAAGTCGACGTGCATGCGTTGGTCCAGCTGCTCAAGAAGGAAAACGAACAGCTCAAGCTCGACCACGCCCATCTTGCGTCGACACTCGAGGCCCAACTCGAGTGCCATGCGACGTTGCAAGCCAAGCTGGACGCCGTCGGGACCGTCGGCGCCGACGTCGCAGGTACGTGAGCCATTGCTGCTGCCCATGCGCGACCGCTGCCGATGGTAGACACCGCCGTGTGCGATGCATTGGTCGAGCGCTTTTTGGTCACCGAGTGGGGCAGTCTCGCGCACACGGACGCACTCGGTGCGATTCAACATCTTGGCATGGCCAGCGTCCTCTACTGCCTCCAATCGACCAAGGAAAGTCTCATCTTTGCCTCCAACACGACCGCGGACGTCCAAGAGCAGATGCAAAGCCAAAGCGCCCGCATGGAGGAACTGGAAGCGCGACTCATGGAGCAGAAGAGCGACGCCGAGAAGCTCAAGCGAGTGATCGCGGCGTTGACCGAGCAGCTCAAGACGACCGAGATTGCAGGCGGGATGAATTCGTCGTCGTCACCCTTGCCAGTGACGTCATCCATCCCGCCGGCCCCGTCAGCCCAGACCCACCACGGGTCTCACATTCAAACGACGCCAACAGACAAAGTCGTTGTCGACACAAGTGGTGTCATGCCACCGACGTTGAAGCGAACGAGCAACATGACTCGACTGTCGGCCACGACGACGACACAGCGGCAGTCGACGGGCGCGTCGGACGCGATCAAGCGACGCATGGAACTGCTCAAACAAGGCAGCATCTTCATCAAGCACGGGCGAAAAGGGAATCCACATCCAAGGTTTGTGTGGTGCTCGACCGATCTGCAGTACCTCTGCTACCGGGCGGTGGGTGGCGGGAGCAGCCCCACGGCGCCGATTGAGATCCCAACGTCGTCGATTCAGTCGCTTGTGCTGGGCCAGACGACCAAGGTGCGGCGATCTGCCGAGCACGAGGAAGCTTGATGGCATCGCATAGGTCTTTCAACGAAAAGGCGACCCCGCACGGGCGGCCTATTCGTTTTCCCTCGTCTACGACGACGGGAAGCGAACTCTTGACTTGGAGGTGGAATCCTCTCGATTGAAAGTCCCTGTCATCTTGGCGTCGGGCATGTAGGTCGACGAAGGCGAAAGCGCGGGGCGAAATCGACAGAAATGCACCGATTGGACCGACGCGCTGTTGTATTTGATCAAACTCAAGGCCGCGCAAGCGCCGCCCAAGGCAAAAGACTAACAAGACATACGTGATCAACTAGTCGAGTGTGGATTGGTGTCCAATCGAAGGCCGTCGGCGCGATGGCGACATGCTCTCGCGCATCATCTTTTCTTCTTTTGTTCGCTTCTTCTTGGACCGCTTCCCAAAGTGAAGCTGAGAGAGTGCCACGCCACCGAGCGTTTCAACCAGAGGTGTGGGATGGAGATGATGGTCACCCTTTTTGGCCCGGCGTTGGCGCGCGGCCGTTGACATCGTCCTCGATGTTTCGTCGACCGAGGCGTCGCTTTGACTTGGGTACATGCTGTTGTCGCTCGAATCATACTCGGACGGTTGCTGCGACTGCGGCGACTTGGGCTGCAGAGGCGGTGTCGAGGGTGGGGTGAAAGACAGCGATGGTGTCACCACAGCCCGTACGTGCTTGAGCGGGATCGACGGCAATGGCTTGAACGACTCTTCTGGAGATGACGCGACCGCCGTATCGACATGCACAGTTGGCTCATGGACAATTGGCTTGAGCTCTTCCAGCTCATTGACTATGTGTGTTGGCACGTGTGGTGGGTCAACAAGAATCTCGCGAGGCATGGGCAGTGGTCGGTCGACTTTGGCAAATGAAGGCCAGTCTTGAAAGAATGGCGTCGCTTCCAGGCTGCTCGCACTGCTGCCAGTGTTGTCTTGGTCAATCCGTGACTGGAAAGTGCTTCTGTGTTGGCTGTCGATATGCACTTGGTGGCTTGCTTGATGGTCGTACAGGTCCAAGTCATTGTACATTGTCTCAGGCTGCGGTCGCTCCGAACGTTTTTTTCGAAATGATTTATTCGTTGGCGGAAGGGTCTTGTCATGGATGTCCAACGGAACAGCACCTCCGCTTGTCTCAATGTTGGCAGCGACTGGCCTTGTGTAGGTATATTCGTCGTCTTCGCTGATCGAGCCCTCTTCGTCATCTTCGTTGTGGACGTTTCGTCTGTACCGAGAGCGACTTTGACGCCGCTCGCGCGACACTTCTTGCTCTATGTGGGCTTTCGATGTTTCCGACGCTTCCTTGTCTGCATGGTACGCTTCTGCGTGGCCAAGAAACCCATCGCTCCTGGCATCGGTTCTCGTCGTCGTCGAAGCCAACTTGATTTGGTCTACTCCGTCGTAGTCCGTAGCCACCGACGGGAGAAGGGAGTTTGGCCTTCGGGCAGGCGCATCCAAATGCTCTTGTTGAGATTGCACATCCAACAACGCTGACGGCAGTGTTGGAATACTCTTCTCCTCGACGGCCAGTTCAACAAGCTCGACGCCGTCGTCTGGTCGCAGCGTCTTGCGTAGCCGATGGCTTGCTTCCAATCGAGTTGCAATGTCGTCGTCACGCACAGCAGCTTTGAACTTGTGCGTCTCGATCGCACGTTCGTGTTTGTCGGATTCAACCACAATTCCACGTTTGCCGATTTCTGATGCAGTGTCCATCTGGATCGTCACTCTTTGTTCCTCGACGCCTCGATGCACAAATAATTGACTGGGTGACGCAACCGTCTCCACGACATCATCGTCTGCCTCCCTGGGCACGTCCATCGCCCACGTGTCACGTCCGTGCGTGTCGACCCGCAGCAGCGTCATGCGTTCGTCCGTTCGGTGGATCGTCATGTCGTGTTGCCGCACGCGCGCGCCTTGCACCTTTTTCACGAGCGCCGCATCGTCGACCGCATCGTCATCGTCTTGGCAGAGCGCGTACAGGAGCAGGAGCACGTGGACGCACTCGCCCATGGCCACGGCCATCCAAAAGCCGCTGAGTGCCTTGAACTGGAGCAAGATCGGCAAGACGACGCTCGCGGGCAGTTGGATGCCAAAGAGATCGACGGCGCGCGACCGATCGACCATCCGGCGCTTCGAAAGGACGACGAGGCCGCCGGCCAAGACGACGCGGACGCCGGCAAGGACGAGACAAAACATGATCCATGCAACGGCGTCGACGCCCATGGCCAGCACCGACGCGTCATTGGTCCAGAGGCGAAACACGACGGGGCGGTAGACGTAGAGGAGGGCGGCCAACACGAATGACGTGGCAGCACCGTAGGCCGCGCCGACGTAAAGCACATGCCGCGCGAGGTTGGCGCGCCCCGAGGCAATGTACCCGAGCATGCGAGTCTTGGTGGCTTCGGCGACGCCGTGGAAGACGGCGACGCCAATCAAAAACAAACAAAACGAAATGACCCACGCACAGGCGCGGATCGAACCTGCGTCGACTGGGTCGTTTTCTTCTTGGTCCACGAGTCGGCGGCGGGGCGCGTCGTGCGGATGGGAAGTGGCTACGTAACTAGCGACCGTGCCGACGACGCATCGAAGCATAGCTTCAAGCAAGGCAGCGACACCCAAGGGAGCCGCGACGGCCCAAAAGAACCGCCATTGCGTGAAACGCAAGCTTAGCCACGACCAGCCAGGCCAATAGGGTTTGTGGTAGCCTTGGACGCCGACAGTGTAGAGCATAAAGAGCCCCAATTGGACGACCAAGCTCGTGACGGTCGCGTAGGGCGAGCCAACAAAGCCCCAGCCAAACCAGCCAAAGGCCCCGTAGATGTAGACAACGTGCAGCCAGCCATTCAAAATACAGCCAATGGTCGCGCAGACGACGACGGGCACATCCACGGGCGAGTGCACTTGCATGAAATTGACGAGTGCCGAGTGTGCCAAGAGAGGAAAGAGTCCGAGGAGCATGATGGGGGCATACTGTCGGCCAAATTCGACCGTGACTGGGTTGGCTTCCGTCATGTGGACTACATCTGCCGTGGAAACGTAGTAATACGCCACACATGCCGTTGCGATGGCCGCGAATGCGAGGCCCGTTTGGAGCCAGAGCCCCGCGGCGCGGTCGTGACCAAAGTGGCGCGCTTGCAACGCGAGGACGTAGACGGCGCGCATGGACATGTGGAGAAAGGTCGCGGGGATGGCGATCCAAAAGCGGACAAGCGCGGCGCCGGCCAGCTGAGGGACGCCTAAATGGCCAAGGAAGACGAGTTCCAGGTCAAGCGCGACGTGGATGACGAGGAAGCGGAAGCAAAAGGCCGGAAAGAGGCAGAGAAAGACGCGGGCTTCACGCCAAACGGCCAACGACTCGTCGCCGAGGGACGACTTGTTGAGGCAAAGCTCCATCTCGGTTGGGATTGGCGTCGCGATCATGTCCAAGAGGTCATGCATGCCGTGGGAGGGCGGGATGAGGCCGTCGGTGTCCTCCGACGCGGTGTTGAAGGCAATCGCAGTGGCCTCTGCCGTTGATGCGAGATTGTCCCGAAAGGACGATGACTGTCTACCACCGAGGAGACTTGAGGTTTCTTTCGGTGATGGCGCCACAAGCAGATGGTGGTAGATAGAGACGGGTGTGTGATCCTCGTCGTCATTCAGCGCGGACTCGAGCACCTGGAGCGATGTCGTGATGGAAGCGGGCGACGGATTGTCGATCGTGGAGAAGCGCGCGGTGAGGCGGCGTTGTTGGGCCATGGGTGTATTGACTGTCGTCGTCGAGTTTGACCGCGAGAACGCCGAGGTGACGGAACCAACCGAGTCTTGTCTGCGATGGTGCTGGTTGCGAGGGGGCGGTGGCTGCCTTGTCGTTCCCAAGTCCTGGCTAGATAGCATACGCGGCGGATGCTGGGTGTCATGCAAAGTCGACAAGGTGGATGTGGCCGTGCGGTCATCCGCATCAAACAGCGGATAACGACGGTTGACCAAGACAGCATCCGTGCTACTCTTGTCGACCTCACTGCGTCCACTTGTTGTGCATCTGAAACTCGCTTCTTTTTCTGGTCGGAGATACTCGTTGTCACGCAATGGGGATTGCTTGACGACCCACGAAGGAGGAGCGTTGGTGTCATGCCCTTTCTCGTTTGCGGACGTGTGAACGGCACTCCCATCTGACAAGCCAGGAAACCCATTTGATACTGCTTCGTCGCCTCCTCGTGTGAATTCGGTACGGTGCCTCGTGGGTATATTGTCCATGGACACCGTCTCGTCCGTCTACCAGAAAGCCACTCAATATTGAACCAAACAGGTGGCTACAAATCGACGTACATGTTTCGTCCAAATGGATGGTTGTCGTGCAAAGCTCGCGATTTCAACGCTGTGGCTCGTGGGTGGGAAATGCTCGCTTGGATACTTTTGGGTCGACGTCAATTGGTACGGGAGTTGTTTGGCTTGGCTAAGGGATGCATGGCGGTCCGAGCAGCACAACCACGACCACCACGAAGTCGTTTGAGTCTACCAGGTACCTTAGATGACTACAACGATTGGTAGATTACCTTGTTCGGCACGGTATGCAGATGGTCGAATTCATCTAGAGTGTCTAGGGACAACAACTTGGAGTATGCGTCAGACGCCCGCCGCTCGCCATGCGTGGGGAAGAGACACGACGGAAAGCAAAAGGAGAGGAACGACTGTTTGGTGTGCATGCGCTCGCTTTGGATTGAGAGTCGGCGAATGGAGTGCGCCACCCGCAGCATCCGATTGGACTTGGCAGGTGAGAGCGGCTGCGGCGCGTCGTCAATGTCGTTACCAAACGAATTCATGCGTGTCAAAACGTCCTGCTGCGTCATCGACGACGGCGTGCCATCGACAAGGTTCAAAGACGAAGGTTGGCTGTCGAGGCTGATGGCAAACTGCCGCTTTGATTCGATGCGAATGGACGCGCGGCGGCCAAGGGAAAGCCGTCGGGTTGCCGTGGCTTCACGGCTCGAGTGACCGCAGCACTGCCATCCTGTCGATGTCGAGTCATCGTATTCGTCCTCAAGGCAGTCGTCCTACAAACGGAGAGCGTGAGTCGAGTGTGCTCCACACATATCCACCTCGACTAGCCGTGCATTCTCCATGTTCGATCCAGTCGAGCAGAGCATGCCGCAACAGAGGCCACGTTGGCTTGATTGGCGCCCCCAGCCACTCGCTTGCGTGGACAACTGCCGCGGAGCACCGCTTGGATGCGAGTCCACTTGAGCCCCTTCATGATTGGCTTGGAAAGCAAGATTGGTGTCTCCCTTGATCGAATGCTTGCGGTCACCATTCACCTAGCGTGTCATGCTTGTCAGCATTTCAAAATACTGGGTCACGAACCCGGATATGGCTGTGATGACTCACGTCGTCTGGTGTTGGCATCAAGAAGTGATCGGACGACGGAACGCGATTCTTGTTGTAGAGTGCATGCAGCTCGTTGGTCGCCTCGGTCTGTGGCACATCGTCCATTCGACTTGCGCGGTCGTTCGTTCGAATCGAAGTTTCACCACCGCGTTTTCGGCCATCCTTGTTCGCCGACGCAAGACAAGCGAGGCCACACATTGTGCAGCTGGTCGCCGAGCCTGGCATACGCGCCTTTTCAAAGGACGTCTCCTCGTTTGTTGATACTTGAAAGCTACCCATCACATTGCCCTCGTCACCCAAGAGGAGGTCGTGGGCAGACGCTCGGTCCTTTATCGAGGTCTCGTTGGTTTTGCCGTCGGCCACATGGTCCTACAGGAACATTTAGCCCAACAACGTGCGATCAAGGTTTACAGAATCATGGATCTCCGTCTCCTTGTTGGCGCCGTCGATCTCGCGCACAACCCGTTGCATCTCCTTGTCTTTCGCGCGATGCACTAACTTGTAGGTGGACACATCCGAATCGGCCGACGAGCAACTTCCAAAACACGCGATCGAACACATCGGTCGCTTCGACAGACTTGCATCAACTTCGACTGTGCAGTCAGACTCGTCGTCATGTAGCGAACGTGCTTGAGGGGACTTTCTTGATCGATGCCGCGCGGACTCGTTCTTCGACGCAAAAAGGCCACAGCAGCATGACATCTCATCCGCGCCACGAAGTCGATTGGCGTCCACTGGCAAACTCTTTGTAGTCTTCTTGTCCAAGTCGCGTGCACTCAGCTCATGATGAATGCCAACAGCCTCCAGTGTTTGCCTGCCACGTCGGCCAAGATCATCGTTACTCGATGCCGCAATGCTGTCGTTGGATTTGGTGCTGAAACAGGACGCGCAACAGCCACTGCTTCCCTCCACCGACCATTTCTCACGTTGCTCTGACCTATTGTCGGACGTAAGGTCCTTCTTGACCACAGAATTGCGTTTGGGGTGCCCGCTGGTCGGAGCGTCTTGCTCCTTGCCATCAGTGTTTTTGCCATCGACCTTGCTCCCTCGATGACTGCTTGCAATGTCGTAGTCTTGAGTTCCGATCGTGCGTTCGTCGATGCCCCCTGTCGTGGGTTCGTTGATCGCTGTGTACGAACGGCGACGCCTCGCGCTGGCTGAGCACCACGAGAATGCCGACGACCACCAGCTCGGCGACGCAATCACGTTTTGAGTCGTCGTTCGTTCGTCACGATGGTTTGTTTGGCTCGTCACGAGGAGCGAATCTGTGTCGTCTCGCCATTTTACGTCATCGTTGTCACGCCTTGCGCAACTGAGCCAGGTCCACCATGGGTCTTCGAGCGCATGCAATTTTTCGGTCGCGGCCACGATCCACTCGCCCATCGACGCGTCGTCGTCATCGCTGTCGTCGTCGCCTTGGGTTGGCTACACAACAATCGCGCACCCATGAGCCGACCTTTGTACTACAGTGTACTTTCGTCTGTCGCGTGTACGTACGGTAGAGTGGCGCGTTGGTGTTGTGGCGCTTGACAATCCGACGACAGCAGTCAACCCATCTTCACCGAGTGCCTGTGCATTCACAGATGGGTATCAGGCCATGCTCTCTTATTATACGCTTACGTGATGGGACCCCCCGCGCGGGCTTTGCAGCGCACTGATTGTCGTGGGTCGCAAGAGATGCTCTTCTTCGGCTGTCGATGGACCCGCGCCTCGAAAGGTGGCAAAGCACACGAGCATCAACGTCGTCCCTTCCCCCGCGAGAATGGCCCACCAAAAGCCAACCGTGCCCCACCCCCATGCCACGGGCAAGACGTACGTCAGCGGCAGCTGCACGAGTAGCGGCGTGACGAGCTGGGTCGCCGTTTGGACGAACGCGCGATCGAGATGGTCGCGAGCCCACACCTGCAGCGTCGCGCGGACGGCCACAAGTGCTACACTCGCAGCAAAGAGAACGCGCAACGACGCAAACGACGCCGACGCCGACGCGTCCGCCCATCGATGTTGCACGAGCTGGCTGCCCCATTCGACGACGGCCAAGACGATCGCCGGCACGACGAGGACGAGGAGCGTGGCGACTGTCTTGGCACTTGACGCGTTGGGGGTTGTTGCGTCCACGACGGCGCTGCAAAAGAGTCGAAGGCCCTGAAGCAGAGTCAACGCAACGGCGATGGCAGGCGCCGCGTCCGCAGCCACGGCCACCATGACCGCCGCACAAAACCACGACACGCAACCGGCAGTGGCGCCGGGAGCGGCCGCGGCGAGAAACGCAGGCAGACGGCGCAGTCCTTCGACGCTCCAGCCGCCCCAGCGAGCCGCCAACGATCGGTTCCAGCAAAGGGCATAGACAGCAAAGCCAAGGCATTGGGCGACTTGGGTCACGACGGAGGCCATGGCGGGGGGACCTGACGACGCGCCGGTCGCACCACCAGACGCGATCGACGCGACGTTCAAGCCACCGTTCAGGATCCACGCCGCGACGTGGGCGAGTGCGACCGCGTGGCCATCGTGGTTGGTGTCGTGGAAGACGACCGTGGCCAATGCACTAAACCAAAACTGCGGCAAGAGGCCCATGGTCAGCGTAGCGGCAAAGCGTTCGGCAGACGCGGCTGTGGCTGCATCGACAGCTGACCAGTGGAGAATGTCGTCAAGCAAGTAGAGATAACAGAGCACGACGGCGGCGGCCGCGAGCGTGGCAAAGGCGAGCGCGGCCTGGAGCCACACGCCGACGACCAAGGGGGCGCCGACGGCGTCTGCGCGGACGGCCAACGGACCAAGGGCAGCCACGGCATGGTGCACAAAGATAGTGGGGACGCTGACAAAGATGGCGGCGATGGATGCGCCTGGCCAGTGCATTTGATCCATGGCGAAGAGGTCTTGGAGAATGAGGACGACAAATTGAAGCTCGAGCCACGACACGACCGGGAGTGCGACGAGCGAACGGACGACCGTCGTCGTTGCGTCGACAGGGTTGCCTCGTGGGGACCGAATGGGCGAGTGCACCTCTTTGGACGAGGACGCATGTTCCTGCATTGTCTGTACGAGCACATGGGCTTGCATGCGAGGGGTTTTGAGGATCTTTTGACGCGTCGTCGCGGGCAACGGGGACGCGTACATGTCTTTGGTATACCTACAAACATGACGCGTCATGGGTTTGTGTTGTTGGATTCTATCTATACCTGGCCATGGGGGGCATCTGGCGCGTGCCATGCAGCTCGACCAAGACGCACCAGACGAGCGGCGTCACGCAGCGGTAGTCGCGCCCGAGTTGCAATCCGTCGCGTGGGAGGTCAGGGTCACCAGGGACGTCGCCAAGGATGCGAAGCTTCCAGTCATCTTGGACCAGGGATTCGTTCGAAATGGGGCCGGGCGGCGGGCCATCGGCCGCGGCAAACTGCCACCACCGCTCCATCCAGTCGGCGTCGAGGAGGAGCCAGCAGTGGCCGCGCGGGAGAGTCGTCGCTTCATGCTTCTGGACAAAGAAGAGCTCTTCGCGGCGCCGGCGTTCGGACGACCACACCATCTTCGGAAGAAGGTGATGAAATGTCAAAGCTTGAAGTGTTCTCTTGCTGAAACGATGGTGAGATCCTATCACTTGGACCTGCACTTTGTATACCGTACAAAATTCATGGCAAAGGTGATGGGTGTCATTTCTGGTATCCGGAATAAACCGGATACACAACCTGACTGTCCATCCGGATAATGCCATCGCAGCAGAATCGGCCACGTCATGAGACCCTCTAAAGTACGGTCGAACTTTAAAGAATTCATGATGTTTACCCCGGATCTTGTCATCACGGGAGTTGCCACGTGGGAGGAGCTTGGAGGAAGCGATGGGGCGCCTGCGAAAAGGCAGTCGTAGGAATGCGATGCATCTTTGTGAGGTTGAGTCAAAGGCGGCGTCATGCCTTCTTTATCATGTCTCCCTGAGGCACCTCTCCTTCGTCCACGACGAGCTTCGTGTCGAAGTAGACAGTTTGGGTGCCGTGCTTGCCTCTCATTGACAAAGACGCACGCGCCCATGGAACACACACACCCCAGGCGCTTGCCACGTTGGAGAGACGGGAAATCTTACACCAAGCCAGTGCCCGACCAAACTCTTCTCTAGCTTTGCTCCAAGGAGGCACAACATGCACGTGGTCGCTTGTCTGAATCTAGCTGCACACACTCGTTGGCAGTTTCGGACACTTCCACAGGCTCTTGAGGGCGTGACTTGTGGCGACTTCAATTTGTGACGATGAGTCAAAGACTGTGTGCTGCAATTGTGCTGCCATGGATCTCAGGACGCAAAACGACGACGCCTTGTCAAAAGATTGCGCTACGTGGCACGACGTCACCACGTCAACTGTGGCATTGGTTGACTCACGCAAATTACGAAAATAATTGGTCACCCATTACCAGCGTTACGGTCTTTATTAAATGCGTATTCCTTGGCCGTGCAGTTTGTGCCGCTCATGGAACCGCGAGGCAAGACCACGTCAAGGAAGACGGTGGTGCTAGCTCTTGTGTTGATCCATTCTCGCGCCGCCATCCACAATGCCGCTCTCGATTCCTTGAGCTGCTTCCGAGTTCATCCTGTCAATACCTGCCGCATCTTTAATATCGAACTTAGCACGTGACTTAGCTGGGTGCTGCCACGTCGTGGGTGTTTGGTGTTGCCACTCGTTGGGATCCTGGACGAGGCCAAGTCTCGCGTGCCTGAATAAGTAAGCCATCCAGAATCCACTGCCCGTGTGTCTCCGAAGACAAGGTCGGCTCAAAGCTGTGCCTTCGCCGCCCCTGCTCTCATGTCCAAGCATCATCGTGGTGGTCGCATGACGTGGACAACGCTCGTGAACTGCCACTGCTGGCCCCTCCCAGCTCCGCCTGCCACGCAGTCTTTCTCGCAACGTGGCTGGCTCGCAAGCCTGCACAAAAATTCGACCAACTTGGTGGCCTGTCGTTGCGCCACCTCACATCCTGTCCGTCTTTTCCCCGTCTTGGCCAATCAAACTCCAGGGCTATACCAACATTCCCCTTGCCCGCAGCTGCATCTCCTTGAGCTTATCTGGCGTGGCACACTCTCGTCGCCACCAGAGGGTCAAATGTCTCGACGTCATGAATCCAGCTTTGCAACTTGGACACAGCCCACATCGAGCCATGTGTGTCTGGACGTCCCAGATGTACTCTCCCGCAAAGGCGTTCTTTGTCATGGGACATCCACGTCGCCGGCGCCGTTCGTGATTGGCCCCCGGCCCAGTGCATCTCCTGATCGATATGTTAAGTACGGATTGATCCGCACTTTAGAGGAATTGATACCACTGTCTCTTGATTGTGTTGGCACGCGCCGAGCGAATCACACAACACCCGGTCACTCCGACCTGCATTCGCCATTTTGTCCAACCACAGGACTTTCGCCGCCGCCGCCTTCTCGCACATGCACGTGGACTTGCTTCTCAACACGGCCGCTGCGTTAAAGTCTATTGAACCCACAGAACCCATGTCCAAGATCTTCCTCGACCTTCCCGATACCATTCCCATGACCATCCGTCCACTCCCGAGTCTGAGCCTCCAACTCCACCAATCGGCCTACAGCATGCACCACTCGCCGGTCGCGTCCCCCGTCGCGTCGCCGTCGTCGCATCACTACCTCAGTCCTGTGCACTCGCCCGTGGGATACTCGCCGCAGACGATGACCCCGGTCCGCGACCACCCCCGCCAGCAGGAACCACGCTACCTGCCGTCCATCGGCCACCATCACCATCACATCGCCGCCGGGTCGTCTTCATCTTTCCTCGCACCGCTGCATGGTTCGGCTGCGTCTTCGCCCGTGCACAAAACTTTTGCGTCGCCCGTCCACTCCACCGCGTCGTCGCCGGCGCACCATCATCGCCCGACTGTCTTGTCGAGCCCAGTGCATTGGAGTCATGCAGCGTCCCATCATCCCGTTTCCAGCCCTGCGCACTGGAGCCATTCGACAGCGTCGTCGCCCGCGCACCACCGGTCGGCCGCGTCCAGCCCCGTGCATTGGAGCCACCACCAGGAGAACCACCAGACCTTCCACGACACCGGCATGCTTCCGTCCATCAAGGACGAGTCGTCGTCGATGATGGGCGCGTCACGCAGCCACCACACGAGCATCATCAACGCGTCGGCGATCCAGCGCCGACTCGCCATCGAGCGCCGCAATCTCCGACGCAACATCGTCCCTCGCAGCCAGGCGCTGGCCGCCGCCGCGACCGACAAGGCCGTGCTCGGCGCGACGACCGACGTCAAGAACACCAAGAACCGAGAGTCGGCCGCCGCGTACCGCGAGAAGCGCGATCGCAAGATGAAGTTCATCTTGGCCGAGGTGCTCGAAATCCAAGCAGCGCATCCGACCATTCACTTTCGAGACTGGACGCCCGCCAAGCTTCCGAAGAGCGAACGCAAGCCCAACGAGTCCAAGGAAGACTACCGCCGCCGCACGAATCGCGAGTCCGCCGCGGGGTCCCGAGAACAGCAAAAGGAAAAGCTGCAGTACTTGACCGACGAACTCTTGCGCATGCGCGCGCTCGTCCCGACCGTCGACGCTGGGCTGTCATCCACCAGCAGCTCGTCGCCACCCGTTTCTTAACAGTTGGCGGCCCCGCGTTTCCATCTTGCCTGTTAGTTTTGCTAGGACCTCCTAAAGTTATCGCGTCAAAAAAGTGTCGTTGTCAAGCGTCGTCGGGTTGTTGAACTTGAGTTCGTGTGGCGCACTAGAGTGGTTGTCCTGCCTCCGCCTTTCGATGACGACAGCGGCAACAAGTGATGGAGACGACTGTCCAAGTCTGCATCGTCGCAAAGGCGCTCTAAGTCGTTCAAAGAAGTCCCAAGTCCAAAACAAACGACTAACCATGACATGACTTTTTCAATCGAATCTAAACGTCCACATCCTTGTTGCGACGCTGCAACTTGGGCGTGAGGGACCGTGCGCGCTTCATGACGCTGGGCGTGTGGTGGGGCGCCGATCCAAACTGGACCACGGGGCTCTTGTACGCTTGCGGGGTCGTCGCGATGAGCGCTTCATTCTCATACGCGAGCAGCTCGCGACGCTCTTCTTCGGCGCCGTTCTGCGTGTCCGAGGCGGCGGCCGACTTTTGCGCATAATCGGCGGCGGCCGTCCAGTTGACGCGGCAGAGCCCCCACGAGAGGATGATGGCCTTGACGAGCTCGCCAAAGCCATCGGCCCACCAAAAGCCGGGGAGGCCCCAGTCGAGCGTGACGGGAAGCACGTACGAGAGCGGGACGTAGACGCACCACGAGGCAATGTTGTTGGCAATCAGGTTCACGTTCGACATCGAGAGCGCGTTGAGGCACGCCGTCATCATAAATCGGCAAAACGCGACCGAGATGCAGAGGCAAAACACGACGAGCGCCGACTGGCACATGGCAATGATGACCGGGTCGGGGCTCCACACGCGGAAGAGCGCGTCGTTCATGAGGAAGACGCCGAGGATGAGCGTAAGGCCCGTGGCAAACACAATCATCGCGCCCACCGAGAGCACGCGCTTGGCCGCAACGGCCGAGCCCTCGCCCAAGTAGCGCGACATGCGAATCTGCGTCGCCGTGGAAAAGCCGCTCACAAACGAATTGACGACGCCCCACACGCCGTTCAAGACGGCCTGGCACGCGGCAATGTCGGGGCCCAAAATGCCGGAAAAGGCCGACGTGAGCGCGGCCGAGGCCCAATCCACGACCGACGACGCACCCATGGGCACAGCGAGCGGCAAAAACACCATGAGACGCTCCTTGCTCACACACTCCCATGTCCACCCGCCCCAGTACTTGACATGGTATTGCTTGTACCAGATCGTGTACGTGACAAACATGAGCAGCTGGAGGCAGCTTGAGACGACGGTCGCGAGCGGCGAGCCGACAAACCCGAGGCCTTCAAAGCCAAACGCGCCGTAGATAAACACTTGGTTGAAGACAATGTTGAGCACGACTGTGATGCCACTGCAGACCGTCGCGGGCATGATCACCCCTTGCGCGGCAAAGTACGTCGTGAGGCAGCCATAGAGATACTGCGGCACGAGCGCGAGAGACATGATCATGGCAAATTGCGCGCCATAGCCAACGGCCTCAGGGTCGTCCAACGTGAGCGCAATGATCTCGCCCACAAACATGTAGTAAATCATGATCGGAATCGTCCCAACAATCGAAAAGACAATGCACGTCTGGAGCCACACACCAACGAGGACGTTGTTCCCGGCGCCATACGCTTGACTGCACAACGTACTGATGGATGGAATCGCATTTTGGATAAACGCCGACGGGACCCCCATGTACACACCGGCCAGTGTGACACCGGCAAGCTGCTTCGTCCCAATGTGGCCTTGAAAGGCAGCATCCGTGATCGTCATGACCTGGCGCACGACTTGGCGCAACGACAACTGCAACGCCATGCTAATGAGCTCGGACGCTTCTTGGCGGACAGGGATGAGGTCGGCCTTGACAACGTCCTCAATCGAGTCCAATGACGACGAGTTCTTGCCGCCGCGGCCGTACATCTCGACCTCGGACGCGCCGCCGCTCTTCTTCTTGATCAAGCTCGTCTTTTCATTCGGTCCCGCCATCGTGGAGCAAATTCGCGAATGGATTGAGCGCGTCCGTGGAGGGGCTGTTGAAGTTAAGGCCACCTCCACGCCAGTCTCTGATTGGTCCGTTTTACGTTGGGGAGTTCTCCTTGAAATCGACAGATCAAGACCTGTGTCCACTAAACCCAGGGAATACAACTTTCGATTGAACACATTCGCTTGCGACAATGGTCGACACGTTTCTAAACCCAGTTCACACGGCTCGTTCGCCCCTCACAGATTCGACAGGGCAGGCAGAGGCAAGCGTGCCGCTGTCCCGTCAAGGGTTCTGACGCATTGCCAAGCCCACTGCCGTCGAAATTGCAACCCCACGACGGCATTTTGGGTCTGCGGTCCCTTCAACTCAGCCGTCTTCCTTCCTCTGTCTTGATCCACGTGCAAGGTCCATCAACAACTCCTTTCCAACATCACGGCAAATGGCCTTGTATCAAGGCAGGCGGTGCGTGACAGAACCCGACATCCCTCGGTGTACTAGACAGCGACGGCGTCCGAACGGCGCTCATGTCCCGCCTCCTAGTTGGCGGCACAAATGGCACCGCCCACGCACAGAAAACCCCGCGACGGCGTGGTGTGTTCTCCATGTCATGATGCTGGACTGACTACTTGACCATGCCATTCGAGAATATAGCACTTCTTGGGCACAGGATCCAGGGATTCCCATGTTCAAACGTGCTCGACGTGCTCGATTTCGTCTATGATGGCCCCCACACGGGAAGGAAGCACCACCTCGGCCCGCCTGGGTTTTTGCTGATTTTCTTTTGCCCTAATGTCCGGATAACGTGGCACGTCCGGATATTGATCGCTTTGCCTTTTTGCGTTGTGGTGGAAGCGTGTGCGCACAAGTATGACATCGTCAGCCACCTGCGACTCGCGCGTGGCGCAATTGGTGTACCGCGGCATCGCGACGGGTGCGCTGTGGACTGTGTCCATCGACACATACGACCATCTTGGCCTCGTGGTCGCGGGCAAGGTTGCGCTGGACCCCCACTTCCTCCTCACCTCGACAGCCAAGAACTGCGCTGCCTTCACGGTCTTCCTCGGTACATTTGGCGGCGTCTCGTGTGTGGCCGAGAGCCTCCGCGGCCGACGCGACCCCCTCAACACCTTCCTCGGTGGATTTTCCTCGGGTCTCCTCCTTACACAAAACCCCGCGACCCGCTTGGCGCTGCCCATCCGGACGTCCATCCAAACCGCTTTCGTCTGCGGGTCTTTCGCTGCCGCGTTTGACGCGATGACCCGCGAACAAGATTCGTCGTAGTGTGCGATTTAAATATAGATTCTCAAGTGTGCCTCGTCGTCTATCCTTGTCTTTCTATTACCAACGGCGGCGGCTCTCCTCTGGGCGCTCGTCAAGGCCTAGGTCCGCATGCTCCATCATGGTGCCCCGCCACTCAACCTCACCAAGATCCGCGTCCATGACACTGGTGCCAGCAACCGCACGGAGAATCGTCCCCACCACCATCTCCCGTCCCCGCGGGTGCCGTCGCCGCGGTGTCTCCGCGCGGTCGTTCTACCCCCGCCACGCAAGGCCACACTGTACGAGGAGTACCTCTTCGAGCGCCTCGAAGTCACGTTTTGTCGTAGCAGATCCAATCAAGAGTCTACCACGTTCACTGAAGACGTACATTTTTCCTTCCATCGGTGGGGCGATGCATCCTCATTGACCTCTGTAGGCTACTCTGGCCGATGGCCCAACATCTGTGCAACGAGGCCTCACCAGCGTACGGCCATCGAAATCAACCAGTGACGAGCCATCGTAGATACACCTCAAGGAAGACGAAGCACGAGTGGCGACTTTAGCAGCCCCCGAGACGCCCTGCCGACCCAAATCCGCGCCAAAGGTAATCGCTCACCATGTCGACAGGCAACTCCACAAGCGACTGTAGCCACCGACTCCACGTCAAATGACCAAGCGACCACACACGGCATCGTCGCTCGTGTCTACTCCGCGCTGCCGTGCTACTCAGCGAGAAGCGACAACGACCACCACTGCTGCCGCCCCGTACGAGCACCCCGCCCTCCATTCCCATGTCGTCTTGGCTAGCGCCGTGTCGGCGGCAGACGCCATGGCCGCCTTTGAGGCCCTCGTGCGGGCAAACCAAAAGTGTCTCCAACAGGCTTTCCTCACGTGGGACTCGAACCGAGACGGCGTTCTCTCGGAGCAAGAAGCGCGGGACATGTTTGTGAGCATGGGATGGGCCACGGCGCTGGGAGCGTCCGCCGTCGACAAGGTCCTCTTCTCGCTGGTCCACCCCACGACAAAGTCAGCACGACATGTCCTGGGTCCACATGAGTTATCGCGTAGGGCCGTCGCCCTGGACGATTTTTGCAGCCACGGCAAAGTGGACGCGCCGCCCGTTACGGTGCCACCGGCCACGCCCGTCCTCATGGACACGCGACAGACCATCTTGGCCCTCCGGCGGCGCTACGACGTACGCAACTGCATCACGTGGCGACACAGAACGTGCGTAGAAAATTCCTTTGTCGGCCGTGTTTCGCCGATGGGACGACGAGAAAGTCGGTCATTTGACCCACGCCATGGTTCGTACACCCACAGAACTATCTGATTCGGAGTCCCATACTGCTTCAACTTAGCTCCAACACAATCTCGACAAGCTCAACTTGGTGGTTACCCCCGACGTCATCCCAGAGCTCCTCCGCACGTACAATCCAAGATCGTTCGAGAACGAACGGACGACTTTGTGTCGTAGGTACGACACGGACCACGACGGTGCGCTCTGTTTTGAAGAATTCAACCAATTCATCAACGCCCCCCTTGCCGACGACCACGACCGCACCGTCGTGATCGAACGCAACCACAAACTGCTCGCAAAGCATGTCGCGCTCCCGTCCCCCGCGCCGCCGCGGCCAGAGACACCAGCGGCGATTGACGGCGAGTCCGACACGGTCGAAGTGGCCGAGCGTGTGTTTCGAAAATTGAAATGTACGACTGATGGCACGGCGACGTCACACGGGCTATCTAGTGTACCGCGCGCGCATCGCCGATGTGTTCAAGGAAATGGACGAAGACGAAAGCGGGGTACTCTCGTATGCCGAGTTTCGCCAGGGGGTACGAGAGAGTGGCCTGGAGAGTTGCCTGGAGAGTGGCCATGAGAGTGGCATCTGCGTAGCTCAAGCACAAGGGCATCTTGTTGTCGGAACAAGAGTTCCACCACCTCATGGCCCACGTCGACCGCGACAAGAACGGCCTCGTCACGTTTCAGGAATTGAGTGGTCATTTGAAAGCTTGCGAGCAAATGGTCTCTCACCACATGGCACACATCCCAGCTTTGTCCAGGTCAGAGTTTTTTCTTGGGGTCGGGTCTCGATATTGAGAACGTGTAGCTGGACCGAAGACACACTGCAGAAAAATTACAAATTCAATTTCGACCAACTGAGGCGGTACGCCGGGTCTCAATTCCAACATATCATTTTTCATAAACGTAGAAAAGTCCGTGCGCCGACCCGCCGGGGACGCACGCCCACGTATAACACCCGGCACCTTATCATGTATGATGCCCATCGTTTCCATCTGTTCCTTCCTTAACGGCGCGCCAGTGGTCCGCCGTCCAAGCAAAATCCGAGTCAAGCCGATGCTACCTTGCGGTTCAATCTTGAATCCAACCAGTAGGCACACTCACAACCACGACAAATTTATTATTGTCGTCGGTAGATATGGCCCATGTCCCACATCGCCAAGCATCGGCACATCCGAAAAAGCATTGCGAGCCAACGTGCATGCGACGCGGCAGCACTCCATCGCACAGTTGCGGCATGGCCAGGACGTGTACACAGCGTCAGAACGGCTGAAGAGGCAGCTCCAGGAAGACAAGAAGGCACGGTACAGTCCACCCGAGCGCACAGCGTACTACGTGACGTTGGCCAAGCGCGTGGCGCGCGACGACAAAGCATGGGAGTACGATCGACCGGCATAATTGATTGCAATGTACTCCGATCGACACCTCCTACTCGTCGTCCCGTCTTCGCTTCATGGTCGAGTCTTCTTCGAGGATTATCTTCCAGTCGCCGGGGAAATTGATGCGCTCCGAGAGGTTAAGCTCCGAAAACGACTTCAAATCGCTTTCGCTCATGGCCGACTCCTCGACGATCGAGTGGCTCAGGAGAAGGTCCTCGTCCGTGGGCGATCGCACAAGTGTTCGCGTGAACCGGCGCCGGATGCCATTCTTTCCCCGAGGCCAGTTATGCCACTCGAGCACGATCGCATTCTCCTCGTTTCGCCACGCCTTGTATCCTACGCATGCATGTTGACAAACTAATGTCCATCAACGACAGACGTACCCGACATCGCGCGGCCTTGCATCCCGCCTGAGCTCATGCCAATGGGTGAAAACGAGAGGAACATTGGGTCCCCGTTGAGCAAATACGGCGTCTGTTGCGGGATCAAACTGTTGTCGAATTTCATCTGCGGAAAAAGACATGAGTCACCACCAGGCATATATATGTACGCACCAGCAGTTCGGTCGGCGTTTCCACAAGGGTCCAATACTTGAGCATGTTGGCGCCCAAGACGCGGTAAAACCACGACGTGCCCGTGTTGGTTGGCACTTTGTTGCGCTCCCATCGTCCCGTCACCGGCGTCGGCGTTGTATGGGACGGCGGTTTCGAGTCCACGGGTTGCTCCTCTGACTTGACGTATTGGTACACTTGGCGCAGCTGGGTCACGAGTTCAAAGTACCCCAGTGGTTCGTTGTCGACTGGCTCCGATTCCTTGGGGTCTACAACATCGCGAGAATCAGCCATGCGCATCAGTGTCCCCGCAACGTACCCAGCAACGCAATCATTTCGAGGGGTAAATTGTGGCGCAGGTACTCGAGAAACGCCGCGCACTGCATGCGTTTGCGCGGAAAGATGTAACTTTCAATCTCACGCTCAAAGAACGTGATAAAATCCGCATACGCTTTGTCGAGGAGCTCGGGTTTGAAGATCGACGACGCGTGCGAGTGGAGGAACGACCGCAGCCGACCAATCATGCCCGTGCGGATGCAGTGGCGCATCGCGTTGATGCAGAACGTCAACACTTGCTCGTATGTTTCGTCCGTCTTGTGTTCGCGGGGCCGACACTCGTAGATCGAGAGCGTCTGCCAGTCGTTCGTGCGAAACATGAAGCCCTGGAGCGGCGTCTGCGACTCGGCGAGGTTGTCCCACGTGCCATCGGGGACGGCAAAGTCAATGATTGCGCCGGCGATGCGGTGGATCCGCGAGAGACAGAGCGCCCGGTCGACATAGTCGTAGCGAGATATGCGCTTGCATTCCTTGGCCTTGCGGCAAAAATCGTCCTTGATCAGGTCCGAGAAGAGCGTGACAACTACGACAACGCACCATGACATGTCCTCTCAACGTCGAGTGACATACCACCAGAAGGCACGGACGACGGCACGGGCGAGCCAGGGGCGATCTGCGTCGCCTGTTTAGTCGGCGATTGGGCTTTTGCAGGCGGCATGGGTCGCAGGAAGCTCGAGAAGCTAAAGGCGAGTGACGGCGCTGACGATGGGACGGGGGAGGGCGGGGCGTTGGATGTGGGTCTGTTGTCCGTGGGGCCGCGCATGAAACTCGAAAAACTATAGGCTACACAATGTCTTGTCTCAGCCTCGGCATCAATGAAATGGATGAAATGGATGGCTGTAGTACCGCACGAGTTGGTCGTGGACGGGACGGGCGAGCTTGGATTGTTGGTGTGGCCCATGGGCCGGAGAAAACTCGAAAAGCTAAAGGCTACGCACAAGGTTGGTACACAAATTGGGGGACAGGACAGGTCCCACTGGAAGGGGTGGGGGAAGGTGGGCCGCCCGAGCGCACAAGCGCCGTGTCGTCCACCGAGGCTTTCAAGCGCTTGGCGGCGCTTTCGAGACCTGAAAAAGTGTGCGGTCGCTGGGGATCCGATCGAAGGATCGACTCCATCGACGGCATCTCGACTTTGATGGGCGGCGGCGGCGCCATGCGCGCGCGCAGCGGGGCGACGGCCTGCTGCTGTGGCGGTGGCGGCGCCATGATGGAGAGCGCAGCGGATGGTGGTGGCGGATATGTGGTTGCGATGGGTTCGGATTTTACAGTCGTCGCACGGGATGATGCGGGTGACACGGGCTCCGTTTTGGTGGTTGTTGACGCCACCGACGGCGCGGGCGTCGTCGTTTTCTTGCGCGTCTTGCGACTCGAGCAGAGCGAGAAGGACGGCGACGCGATCATGGCGCAGCATTTGAGTTGCTGGGGCGAGATGTGTTGAAACACATATACCTAATGGATGACACCGTCAACTGCATATGCAGCACATTGGATCACACGCGCACCTGGAATCGATGGAGAGTCTTGCTGTTGAACCTTGACGAAACCCAGCCATAATGCCACGAGAGTTTGCTTTTGTTGATCTCGTACTGCATGTTGCCGACGGGGACGCCCACCATCCACATCCCGAATGGATTCGACGCGGTCTTTTCGTCGCCCAAGATGTCGGCGAGGCCGATTGTAGTCCCGCATGTGACTTGCGGCTGTGTGCTCGAGTTGTCCTCGGACTCTTCAAAGCGGCCGTACACGACCACATTCTCGCTGCATTGTACCGTGATGGAGGAGCCGCAGAACGTGCTTTCGCGGTGGGCGCCACAGCAATGCGGAAAACACCTACAACGTAATGTTCCAGTCTGTTCCACCGTCGAGTCCAGCGCTTCGCGGTACCTGACATTCTACGCATGATGCAATGAGTTGGGTGTGTTTGTCAAGTGAGAAATGAATGTCGTACCTTGTGGCCACTGGAGCGGTTGTTTCTACGGTTGCGGCGGCCGATGAGTCGCGTTGGTGATGCATGCTCTCAGCGTACCTGATGTATTCCGTCTTGAAGAGGACATCAATGGAGCACTCGTTGTGCACGAAGCGGACGGCGTTTCCGCCACCACCTGACGACCACATCCCACCGCCGTTGCCTGGCGCACGACTGCTCGGAGTCGCTGATGCGGTCATGAAGAACGAGAGTGAACTCAGCGGAGTAATGGACCAGGTGACCCAATTTCTCTCGAGACTTTATGCCTTTTGTACCTTCGAAATGTAATGGGTGGCCAACTATGTACCCAGGTCACATACTTATATCCCAACAAATATGCATTGTCGCATAATACTAAATAGAGAGCGATAAACACTACTGGATCAATAACAACACTAAAATATGCAAATAATTAGCCTACATACGTGAGATACTGTCATTGAAGAACCGCCGACTTTTGGCACATGACATCCGGATAATAAATCCGGATGAAAGTCCTGTCTGCAGCGTCGCGAAACTCTTGCAAATGAGGATCTGCCTTCCATCTTGAGATTCCACAAAGCCCAACCAAGGAAACTTCTCGATGTGTCCGCAAAGATGACTAGACAGTCCCGGCACCGGTGCGGGGAACTGAAAGGGGTCTCGTCCAGCCATCGCCGAAGGTCGTCAATGCCTGTCCGTTTCATGTTTCCTCCAATCAGAATTCGAGGTTGACCACGGCCCTCATTTTGCCAGCATGCCGCCGTCCTTCGAGTCCGCGCCGTTCGAGTCGTTCTCCGCCACCCAACTAGATGCATTCAAGCAACCCGACGGCAAGTTTCATCTCTTCAACAACATCATTTGCCCCTTTGGCCAACGCGCACTGTGGACCGCCATCGAAGCCAAGGCCCCATTCCACGTCGTCGAGGTCTCGCTCGCAGCCATGCCGCCGGCGTACATTGATGCGTTCAATCGCTACGGCACCGTGCCATTTGCACTCTCGAATGGCCATCCCATCTTTGAGTCTGCGATCATTGCACAGTACATCGACACCAAATATGGCGGCGGCGCGCTTTTTCGCCACAACAACCCCGAAGAAGCGGCGCTGGCGCAGCTAGCCACGGCCAAATTTGAAGTCGGGCCATTTTACAAGACCCTTGGGACGGCCAGCGTACGTCCTTGATGCGTTCGACATGCTATGAACTCTCCTCTCTCGTGTAGGAAGACAATGTCGCCGAGCTCAAGGACACGCTGGGCGACGTCGAGCGCATTTACCGCGAGAACGCGGCGGCCTTCCGTACCAAGGGTCCCTTTTTGCTCGGGGAGCAACTCAGCAGTGCCGAGATTCTCACAATGCCGTTTCTCTTCCGCTTTGACATTCTCCTCAAGCACTACCGCAACTTGGACCTGCTTCCGTCGTACCCATTGCTTGCGGCGGCGCTGCATGCGGCCAAAGCCCGTGCCGCCTTTCAAGAGTCGGTCCGCGAGCCCCAGTACTACATTGACGCGTACGCAAAATACGCCAACAAGTAAACAACGATTAATTCACGAAACGTAGAATTTTAACCGACTAAATGGCTTCGTTGTCGATCTCATTTACTCTTAAACCCAAATCAGTACTAGTACTCGATCGCGCCGTCTCGAACATGGACAGGATGCCGTCATCACCGTCTAGCCAGGGCCCAACGCCGAAATGGCCGCCGCGTCCATGACCGCGACGTGCACGTTGTCGGTGTTCACTCGCCGAGTCCATCGCTGCCGCACCCGCGCCGTCGTTGGGGCGGCGGGTGTTCACCACATCCACGTAGATACCTCGAGCCGCTTCGTCCATGCTCCTCGCCGTGTCGTGCTGCCCTTGTCGTGGAATGATGTCAGAGACGTGGCTGCCCACGTTCTCCGTCGTGGACCATTTCAACTCGTCTCTGCGAAATGTCTGCCATCGTCCTCGAGTAATCCCTCCACCGTGCGGACCCATCACACTTCCAGAGCCCACGGCCTCTTTGATGGCTCGCCGTTCGTCCCATCCTCTTGGGCCCACCACCCAGGGCAGTGTCGTGCACTCGCGTGGCCGAGCAACATCCATCGTAGAAACTGCATTTTGTGTTTACCCAAGAGCGGTCGCGCCACGCAAGACGGCAGGGTGGTTGCTTGGCAAACACACTTGGCGGATGGCACGGCTCGCGTCAAAATGACTCTGCCTCGCCGCGTGCTTGGCATCCACGTCGCTCCACACGTGCCGTCGGAGGCCAGAGTCCAACACCTCGCCCACGTCTGCGTGTGCCGCGGCCATCGCGAGCGACACTGCGTCCGTTGTACATCTAAGTCGAGCTACAAGATCTTGTCGATGGTCGACGCACACTTGGAACTGGCCGAGCTTGAACTCGCAGTCGCCCAGCAGTTGAAGGCTAGACGTTGACACGTGATGGCTCTCGTGGAGACGGAAGAGACTAGGTGGCGCTTCGAGTTTAGCCAAGAGCGTTGCTTTTGCGTCGGCATACTGCCGTTTTGCTACGAGGGCGTGGGCGTGTTGCAGCTGTCGCTGCGCCGCGGTCGTCAATTCGTCGATCGTCGAGTCGTCTGCGAACGACGACTCACAGCGCACGCAACGACGCCCACCTACATCGGGCTGCATGAGCGAGTCGCATACGCCGCAACAGACGCCGTCCAAGAGCGAGTCCATGGCCGTGGCGCTCCACGGGTCTGCGCAGCGGCGGCAGCGGCAGTCGAAATGTTTGGTCGCGCGGAGCGTCGCCTGCCGCGACACACGGGGCACGTGTGTGTCGATGTACGAAAAGCACAGCTCGTCGCCCGCAGGGACGAACCGCGTCGTCCGCACTTCCATGCGGCCGTCACCGCCGTGCGCCCAGATGCAGTTGGGCGCGCAGCTGTGGTTGAGCAGCGCTGCGAGCGGAAAAAGGCCGACGCAGACGGCGGGGTGCGGCACGGACGTCCACGCATCCAGTGAATACGAGTTTTCGTTGATGCGCGCGGCCAATTCGACAACGTCGTCAACGGAGACGCGGCACGCCGACGGCAAGGACGCGAGGAGGAGCGTCGCGCCATGACGGACGCAGGCGAGCCATTCCGGCGCGAGCTGCGAGGCTGCATGCACCATGGCGTCGACTTGGGCAAACGTTGGCACGACGGTGGTGGAAGGCGGCGACGACGACGACGACGACGGCGACACGCGACGACAGAGCGTGCGAGCCAAGAGACGAAGCAAGTCCTTGTCGGCCGACGATTTCTTGGCAAACAAGTCGATGTCTTCGAGCGTCGCGCACTCGAGTTGATGCACGTCGTCGAGCGCTGCCTGGCACACGTCGCTGCAGAATGTGACCTGAGAGCAGTCGTCACAGCAAATGTCGGGGTCGGCATCCTTCAAGCAGACCGCGCAGACGGCGCCCTTGAACGCTGAGAGGACGACGCTGGCGAACGCTTGCTCCTGGAAGAGGACTGTGCCTGCACGCAAGCCGTCCGGCGCGACGACATGAAGCGACCGACCCTTGATCGGATCACGTTGAAGTTGGATCGCTGGCAATTGACCGAGCGACTCCATGATTGTCCACGAAAATGCTGCAAAGTTTGCTGCTTTGAAAAACCCATTGCCGATCGTGGTTGGATATGACAGTTCAAAGCAGTTCAAAGTAGTTATTTTACTTTTTTGGTTGTTTTATTCTCCATTAAATCAGTCCTGGTTTTGATCCTGTGTAATACTTTGAAGTACTTATATTTGTCATTTCAACCTCAATTCGTTATAAAATTAGACTTTAAACTACCCATTGCAATGGCAATTGCAATGGGATTTAACGTCCGGATATGACAAGAGTTTATACGGACATCTTTGTTTTTGCCAACGCTCGAGCGGCGCATCGGAGGCAGACCATGGGCAATCTCAATTGCTTGGAGCAATGCCAAGCGATCCGTGAACACGACGAGCGCGCCAAGTTCCTCCAAGCGGGGGGCGTGTTCACACGGAAGAAATACACATTTGGGCTGCACACAGGAACGGAGTCGATCCACCTCCAACTCCACGCAGACTCGGATGAGATCCTGCTCTGGTCGTCGGACAAGCAGGCCGACGATGCCAAACCGAACGAGATCGAAGTCGGCGACATCAAGTCGATCCTTCCGAATGGTGGGAGCGGCTTCCAGATCTACTCGATGCAGGGCGAGGTCCTCCTAGAATTGGACGCAGATACGGCCGAGATGCGAACGGAGTGGGTCACGGCGCTGCAGTGGCTCTGCGAGGAAGTGCGCAAGACGCAGGAGCTGAACGGAACGCAAAAGAAGCACCCGGCGTCGGCCTCGAGTCTCAAGCAAATGGTGAAGGACCAGGCAAACAAGCAGCAATATTGGATGAAGCGGCAGCAGGAACTCAAGCAGCGGGAGAAGGAAGCCGAGGAACGGAAGAAGAAAGTTGGTGCCGTCGGCATGAAGTACACAGCCCAGGCCATGGCAAATCGGACGTAACGCGCGTCGAGTAAAGTAAGAATACGTCGTTGACTTTTATCGCATCTTGTTCCCCCGTCCGCAACTTCATGAATTCATCGTGGCCTCGTCCTGCATGCATATCAATGGCATTGACCAAGAGACCTTTGATGGGCGCAGAAGTCCCTTTCCATCGAAACAGAATTGGTCGTGGGACGGGGCTGTCCCTTCTCCCGAACAAGCAAGGCCCAACGGGCTGGAGTCCTCCCTCACACACAGCAACAGACCATTCAGTGTTCAATTTGCAGCCTGTTGTTGATGGTGATTCCTGGCTTGAAAGTCAGTGTGCCCGCGTTCGAAAAGGTGCCTGGCGTTGGACTCGCACCGCCACATGTGGTATGTATTGGTCCCTGTGATGGCCTTTTCTCAAAGCAATGTGCCGTAGGAGTTTGAAGTCGAACGCAACTACCAAGACCAATTTCTGAGCTTTAAATGCCGGTATTCGGATTTTCGCCAGCTCATGGAAAAGGTATAACGACCGACAACATGCGTTCCACATGTATGCGTAGCTCAAGCAGGCCAAGGACATGGACCAAGGCTTTCCCGAATTTCCCCCCAAGATTGTCCAGCTGCCGTACATATTGCCATCGGACGCCAAGCTGGAAGAGCGCCGCGCCATGGTCGGTGCCGACTCGTTGCCGTCCTTGCTGACTTTGGTTGTAGCTGAATGCGTTTGTCAAGGAGTTGCCGCATGCCGAATTGACGTTGGAGAACACGGAAGCCGTGCGCAAGTTTTTGAAGTTGGACCAAGTGCCCGAGGAGGCACCAAGCGTGTCTGGCATGGTCCCTGTGCCAACCACGGGGGACGCGGCGGCGCCGATTGATTTGACGGAGGCGGACGCGCCGCCACCTGGATTTGGCGCAGCGGTGGCGGCGGCGGCCTCAGACGCGATGGAAAGTGTCGTGGAGAAGGCCCACGAGGCAAAGGCTGGCATTGCGTCGGAGTTCGGCACGACGGCGCCGTAACGCGTTTTGGATGGACAAGATTGAGTTTGAATAATTTTCAAATAATCAAGATGACTTTGGGTTTGGGACGGTTGATAGTGGCACTTCGCCGACAATATGAAATGGATCGGCAAAGCCCTGGCGCTCGAGGACGACAACCCGCGCAACCGTCCACTCGTACGACCAAGGGGTTGTTGGGTCTGCAGTGGCCTTGCGAAACGGGTCTTCTTGTGTTGTGGTCGTGATGGCAGCATTCGCCATGGCGTTGAAGAGGGCCTCGTCGACGTCGTCACCCTCGTCTTTCGTCGTCTTGGAAGGCATGTGCTCTCGAAGGACGTTGTCCATGCGAGCAACGAGGGCTTCCGCCGCCTGCTTGCCGCCGGCGGCTTGGCCCAATGTCAGATGCGGCACAAATGGGCGGGTGTCGTGGTTACATTCGGGGAACGCAGCCTGCAACGCGGCTTGGAGGCGCTCGATCGCCTGGCCGACATCACCCCGCGGTGCCAAGAAGACCGTCGAGCTCTTCTTGGAATGCACAAAGTGGCCGAGCGTGTCGAAACGACTGGGGGCGATGGGCGGCAACTCGTCGACCGCACCTTGGACGCGCGCGAGGATGACGTCGAGGTCGCGACTTGGCTGGGCCAGGAACGGATAGAGGAGGTTGATGTGGGGTGGCCAGCGGTCGTAGGCCTTGTCGTGGACTTGCCGGATGGCCTGTACGGCAGCATACGATGTGTCGACGGGCGCGAGGACAAGCGCGAGCGCCGACTTGTGGGCGAGGTGGGGCGGAAGCGACTTGGCCATCGCACGGACAAGTGGCATGTGGGTGTGATTGAGCAACTCGGTATTAACCATCACTCACGAAACGACACGAGCATCACTCAGGCAGTCAGTTGCTCGGCGCCCTTGTACTAAGAGTGACACAGGACATTCAATCTGTTGCCTGCTTCATCGCGCCTGTCAAAGCGGCGCCTTGTTGTGCCTCCAATTGACTTGACGCCAACCTTGCGGCAACCAAATGAGCTGCAACATGACGAGTGGTGCGAGGCCATAATAGCATTGTGTGTATTTGTTGAGACAACTTCGTCACATACCCCTCTTGGTGGACTCCGAGCCACCTTCACGGCAGCACATCAACATGTTCTTGGCAGGGTTCGACGAGTCCAGTCACGTGGCTCTCCCCTCCATCCTCCTTTGACATGTGCTGCACAGATCCATTTAGATCATGGCAAGTCATGCGCCAATACAGCGAAGACCAAGCGGTTGTGACACTTCAATGGTTGTGTGGTCGACACTGAAATCGTCACAGCCGATGCGAGGTCAAGTGCGGTGTCGTTTCTTGGGCGGTTGAGTTGGAGCTTCCAAGGTTGCCCAACTGGACATATAGTTGCCCGTATCGGGGACTGGCGTGCCACTGCTTGCATTCAAACGATTTTTGACAGGGTCCCAAGTGAAACTGCCGGTCGGTTTCGTGACAACCAGACAACGCATTGTTCAGCCAATCAAATGACCCCATGTTTATCGATGGTGATTTTTGTTGATTGATGGAGCCAGACTCATCAGAGATCGGGTGTGCGAGCTGAACGTCAAGTTATGGCCTCCCAACCAACACCACGTGCGAAATCATTCAAACATGCATTCAATCACTCGCGTCAACGTATGCAAGCGCGTGTTGTGCGTTCGTGTTTGCTTGTCGTGTCGTCACAAGTAATACATGACACGGTTGAGGTCGCGGTGGACGTCGAGCATGCGATCGGTCGCTTCGACAAAATTGCCGTCGACGGTCGAGCCGCCGTCGCTGCTGTCAATCAAGAAAATCCGCGCGCGTTCCGCGACGAGATGCGAGTAGTAGCACGCAGGCACGACCGAGACGGCGCGCGTGCACCGCGCAAACGTGTAGCAAAGTTGGTACGTGAGCGTGTGGAGTTCGTTCGGGTCAAACTGGATTTCGTCGAGGAGGACGTGGTAGTGCGCCGGTCGACTCGTGCCTTGGAGACCCGAGTGGCTCATCAAGTAGAAATCATACTCCGTTGGGTGGCAAATGCCCGTGTCCACGACCGTGCCAGCCTTGCAATTGCCACTCTTGTTGTCCGTTTCATGCATCTGCGTCGGAAAGATGCGCGTGTGGTGGCGCTTTTGCACGACCACATACGTGATGGCCGGCGCGTAGTCGGGCTCGAGCGTCGCACACGCCTTGCGCATCGCTTCGACTTCGCGCTTCATGGTCGCTTGGAACTGTCCTTCCGAGAGGCCGTCGCGGTAGACCAAGATGCGCTCGGGCTTGACATGCGTCTCCTGGTAAAACCGGCGCAAGAGTTCGTGGGTCATGCCTTGCATGTCTTCGATAAAGTCGACGCCGTGGCCTTGCTTGCGCACGCACGCGGCATGATGGGACGCATACTTGTCCATCGTGGCCACGCACGACGCAATCGACGGCTTCGACTTGTCAATGTGGCTAATGTGCGTCACGTCGCACCCAAAGATGATGGTGGGCCGTTCGCCAACCTTGGGCAAGTCGGCGCGGCAGATCGAGTTGCGCCCGCCGAGCTTCATGTTGACCTTGAGCATAATGTTGGCAATATACTGCGGACTCGCCTTGGTCGCGTGCTTGAGCAGCATGCACTGCGACGGAATGCCAAACGTCACGTCGCTCGCGCGCTTCAGGTCGGCATAGTTGAGCGTGTCGTTGGTCGGGTTGACGCAAAAAACGACGCGCGGCGGCGCGCCAAACACTTGCTCTGCCGCGCGAATCGCGTCGCTAAAGAGTGCCTCCACGGGTTGGCGGCGGTCGCGCGTGAGGAGCGGCGGGTCGCCGCCACGCGGTCCTCGCATGCTGAGGGCAGCCAGCTGGTTCACAAGCTTTTGGAAAAACTGCGTGATTTCGCGTTCCGCGCGCGGGTCGCAGAGACTAATAATCGCAAAGCTGCCAAGGTCCTGGCCTTCGTAAAAGCCCTTCCCGCGCAGGTTCCACGACCCGTCGCGCGGTCGCTCGACCGCGTTGTTCGAGTAGAGCAGCTCTGGGTCATCGAGTTGGCGCGCCGAGACTGCGAGCATCTTGGGGGCAATCTTGAGTCCAAACGCGGCGAGGCAATTGTCCTGCTCAAAGTGCGTGTTTGTGATTTGGTCTTCAATCTTCCGGCGGCGCTCCTCGGGTTTTGTGCACGTGTACCGAATGATCGACGCGACTTGGTTGGGCGTTTCCTTCCGAACTGCTTTTTGCCCGCCGACCGTGCGGCACACTTCGATCGGGAGCGCTTGGCCCTTGGCCTTGGACCCAAATTGGACGCACGGCCACTCGGGGTGCTTGAGCGGCGCGTACTTTTGCGCAAAGTAGTCGGCGACCGAGCACTTTTGGCCGTCGGCCCCGTCAAAGTACGTCGACGATGCCGTCGTTGACGTAATGCCCGTAATCTTAAAGTTCTTCTTCATGTTGGGGCGATGGGTGGCGACGACCAAGACCCCCTTGACGATTTTGCCCGCGTGGCGAAGTGCTTGTGGATCCATGCCAAGCACATTCGACCGGTCGCCGCATGCCTTGAGAATGTAGTCGACGAGCGACGACTCTTCAATGAACGACGTCGCGGCCATGTCAATGTTGAGCGTCAACTTGGTCTGCGTCGGCCGGAGCGACTGGTGGTACCCAAACCAGAGCTCCGCGCCTTCGCCAAGCTGCTGGCACCCCGCGTTGGAAAAAAAATTGCGCCCCACGGCCACAAATCGTTCGTTCGCGGTCGCGCGCAACGCAATGTCGAGCGCCATGATCGCGTCGTACGGCGTCACGGTGAGTTGGCCGGCAAAGAATTCCTTGACTTGGGCCATGCGGATCGCGACTGGGTCGGCGGCCTTGATATAGACGTCCCAGAGCTTCGACTTGCCGCTTTCAAATTGCTCCGTCACGACTAACATGCGGTTGTCAAACGGGAGCTGCGTCGGCGTGTAAATGTTGCGGCGGCCGTCCGTGACGACGGTCGCGTCGGGAAAGTCGACTTTGAGCTGTTTGACGAGGAGACCGAGGACCTTGAGGCAGACAAACTTGGGGCGGACTTCTTGCGTCGGCGTCGCGTCATGGAAACAAAAGAGAACGTCGTAGTGGAAAATGTCGCCCGCATCTTCCTTGAGATCGACTTGGTAATGGTTCGCCCATACGACAATGGCTTTCCCGGCAGTGCCAAACGACGGACGGCATGGAAACAGCGTCTCGAGTTGCGGCGCGAGGAGCGTGGAGCGGACGGGCTCGGGCGGCGGGCCAGGCGGGATAGAAAAGTTCCCGCCGCCGCCGCGACCGGGAAAGCCACGGCCACCACGTCCACCTTCCCGCCCACCAAAGCGACCACCGTCGCGGCCGCCACCACGACCACC
>VJMH01006377.1:0-34614 GCA_009835185.1 Aphanomyces stellatus | reverse complement strand
GTCGCAGACGAGCTATAAAATGTACTGGGGGCTTGCCAACGATTGGTGGGCCATTGGCCAAAACTCGACACTTGTTGGTGGCAAGAGTTTGATTCGAACGAGCGCCAAATATGCCTTTGCCAACACATCGATGGTTTCGCTCATGGTGCAGAACGTGACTCTAGCTTCACCACTAGCCGAGGCCTTCCAGCTTGTGGAGTTTCTTGTTGGTCCGCTTGGCTCCATCGACATGAAGGCGATTCCTTGTCCGGCAAGTGTCAAGCAACTCGTTGCCTCGGGTTTGGATGTTCTTCGCACGTCGTTGGTGTCGACCCCTGAAGCCTCGACAGCCTACTCGAATCTGTCTGCCAATAGTTTCGACAACCTCACGCCAATTCCAAAAGCGTTTGCGAGTCAAGCTGGGTGGTACGAGTACGGTGGCAATATTCTTTGCGACGGGTTTGGCGGGTACAACTTTAGCAAGGGGTGGATGATGTTGACATCCAGAGTGTACCCGTGTGACCAAGCCGTGACCGCGCTATTGCGACCGACCAAGGACGTTGTTCTCTTGGCTGGCATCGCCACGGGATTTCCCCAGGCAATCGATGCCACGACATCCGTCGCCGATGCCTGCCGCTATCTCTTTCCCCAGGGCGACGACGTGCGTGACGCCTATTTCCTCGACGCCGCAATGTTTCTACAAACGTATATCCGTCCCCATGACAAGGTTTTCTTGGCCTCGCTTGCTGCCGTGGCCTTTGATGATGCCTCTGCGGCCCAAGCCTCGATGATGCAATATATCAATCGAGTTCCAACCCTACCCCTCCTCCGTGTCCACTACCACGTGTTGAATGCGACCGAGCCTGGGTTTCTGTTTTGGGGCTGGATGTTCATTCTCGAATGGGCGCTTGGCAACCGCGAAGTCGTGTCCTTTCAAGGCGACGCTGGCTCGATTCACCTCGTCACGGAATTCGCCCAAACCACCGCCGCCGATGTCCAACCACGTGACTTGCCGACCGTCTTGGCCGTCTACATGCGCGTCATGTTGCTCTACGTGACCAGTGCCATGCTCGCCATTGCCGTCTTAGTCGTCGTCTATGTGTTTTCGTGCCGTGGCTTCGTGGAAGGCTCGAATCTGAGCACCCTCAATCGTGTGGCTGGCATCGTCTGGGTCGGTCGACCGCTCCTCTTGCTCCGCAGCCTCACGGCACTTTGTCTTCTCAGCACGGCCACGCTCGAGCTCACGTTTCGCAGTCCTGGTGTCTCGTTGTTTCAAGTCCCGCAAGTGCCGTGGTACAAAACAGTCCTCAGTGCCGGCGAAGCGACGTGGCTTGTGTACATCGTCAACGACATTTGCCTTGTCTGGACCAAGCAGTACACGAAAATGTATGCTTCGTGCAGCAGTCTGCTGGTCTGGGTCTTGGTCGCAATCTTGACGGTCGTGTGGCCCGTGGAACATTGTGCCATGATGACGGCATCCACGAGTTGTGAAATTGACCACATGGACTTTCAGTTGGTCTGCCATAGTGGCGCGATTGTCATTGGCACCGCCACGCGTCTCCATCTCTTGCTTGGCCTCGTGTGTTCTAGTAACGTGGTGTGTTACGTCGCCTCTCGCTGGTACGTCGACCCAGGGCGACTGCATCCCGCGAAATTGACGTACCACCCATCGCTGCTCCTCAGCGCCGGCAGCCAATATTTTTACGACGCCAAGCTGTGGGCACACAAAGGCCTGTACCATTTGGACCCAGCGTCGGCGCTCATGAATGGTCTCGTGACGCTCCGCTGGCGGCACTCGGTGTACGTTGTCGACGTCAAGATCTGGCGAAGCTTTGCCATTCCGCTTGACGATAGCATTTACCTTCCAAAGCATTTAACGATGGCCGTGCCCTTGGTCGAATGAGGGTGGCTCGAGTTGCTTGTTCTCGAGTGTATGGATTCAAGCAACACCCTCAGCGCACTGTTCACGAGTTGCCCTTGACGTTTCAAATAACATCATCGTCCGCCCAAACTGTCCACGTGTTTGGGCAAAACTACATGGTCAAATCCAGCACATCTATCGAATCCTGACTACTCGCCTCGCGATGCTTTGCTCCGACTCGCTCTTTCCACTGGTGTGTTACGTCAACCAGCCCGGCATGCTACAAGACATGACCCCATTGCGGTACATTGGCCTCTTTTTCAATGTTGATGTTTCCTTTGGGGAACCCAGTCTCTGCCCATCGAGAACGCGGTCGAATCACATTCAAATGTAGATTATACACGTCACCCCATTGTCTGAAATGCAGACTTGAGCGTCTGCATGTTGGTGCCGTCGCCACGCCATGCGCGGTTACATAAAGGCACAACAGGGGGGGTGGGCGGGGAGTTCCTTTTCTGTTTTCGCACGTGGTGGCATCGGTGGCACGTTTCTTGGTGGCGATGACTCTCGCATCTACATTCATAATTTCATCGACCCACCTACTGCACAAGCCTACCTCTGTCGCCGTATCGATGTGTCCGTCTGAACGCTCGTAGCCCGCTAGCATTTGGGCATAGACTTGGGAGCCAGTTTTGGCTTTGGATGTTGCCGCGACTGGTTTTGCCGCCGTTGCCGTTTGTTGGGTCTGCGCCAGCGTTTCAATCGTGCCTTTGGTCGTCCACAGCGCTTGGCCGTTGGCTGCATACGTCCGACAGAGGCCAGCATAGTCCTTGTCCTTGTCAAACGCGCGGAAAAAGCGCTCCAATTCACGCAGCGCCGCGCCTCGAATGTGTTGGACCGGCGCGCCATGCCCGCTCTCTTGCTGGGTTTCGACCGCCGACTGGACAAGGTCAAAATCAAACACCGACGACGTTTTGGTCGCATGTTCGAGCTTGGACCGTGCCGTGCGCACCAAACTTGTATCTACGGGCAGGCCAAGACACGCGGCAAACCGCGAGATTGTTTGCACGCCCTGGAGTAGCCGGATGCCTGTTTGAATGTATGGCATCGCAGCCGACATAAACTGCATGTAGTCGGGGGATTTCGTGTCGATGCGAATCGGGTAGATCGAATTAGGCGTCGTGGGCACGACGGGCTCGCCCTTGACTTCGTCGATCAAGTACAAAAAGAGCGGTTGGCCGGGCGCGACGATTTTGAGGGCGCGGCCAATTGGTTTGTTGTCTTGGAGCGCTTGCATGAACGAACGGCCCATGTCGAGGACGTCGTCGTGGAGAAATTTGGTGATGGTTTCAAACGTGTCTTCGGGGTCGTCGTCGCCGTTGTCGTCGTCGTCGTCGTTGCGACGCGCCGTGGCCAAATTGACTGGCAACAACACAAACGAGGTTGGGATGGCCACTTCGGTCGCTTCAAAGATCCCGCGCATCAAATCCTGCTTGGCTTGTCCCAACGCCTTCAACGTCTCCTTGTTGAGCTCAATCACGTCGTCGAGCCGGGCCTCCAAGCTTTGAAATCCGGATGTGACTTGGTTTGACAGTGTGTCGAGTTTGGCCAGCACCGCGGCCGAGTCGACATTAAATTGGACGTGAAAGTACGGGTGTGCAAGCATTGCCTTGACGCTCATGCGACTCTCGGGATCGACGACCAGCAACTTGGACACCAAATCGCGCGCGAGCGGGTTGGACACTTTGTTGGCGATCCGCGTGGACAAGTCGTCTGGCGTCCATGTCGCGGCGCGCTGGATCCCACCGTCGTCGTCGACGACGTCCTGGTTGACGTCGGTCGGCACGAGCTCGACGCCGCTGTACATTTGGTACATGAGCGCCCCAAACGCCCACACATCAATGGCCGGCGACGCGCGTACGCGTTTGTACGGCAACGTCTCTGGTGCTGCCACGTCATCACTGTGAAACGTTTTGACCACGTAGCCCGACCGCGGCTGCACTTTGGCCCACGTGTCGGGGTCGCACGCATTGGTCCAATAGGCCGTGTATTGGGCGCATTCGTCGTCGGATTGTAACTTGTGAAACAATTCTAGTCATGAGTGTCAGTCCGATGTCCCATATTTATTTTTGGACGACAATGTACCTGGCGGCAAACTGCCCGAACTAAATTTTGCCCCGATGGGCTGCCCCATTGGTGTCGCGGCATCCATGTCAATCAATCGCATGTGGTGGCGCACGCGCAGGACATTGAGCTTCTTCAAATCGCCGTGGACGATGCCATGGCTGTGCAAATGCGCCAGCCCTTCCGCGACCTCGTGCAACATGCTTCGGATTTGGTTGTCGTTGGGTCGTTCCTTCAAAAAAATGTCTTCCAAGCTCCGGTCGGCGGCTGGCATGACAAGCACATTCGGGTACTTGGACATGGGGAGGTCGTGCAGCGTCAGCGTTTGGACATGATCATGGACCGTCTGTTGGGGCAACATGGGCAGCAGTCCCAGCACGAATTGCGTGTCGAGGCCAGTGCGGGTCGCGACTTCGCGTGCGTATTCGTCTTGGTGGCGCATAAACTTCATGGCGACTTTGAGCTTCCCGCCATAGAGTTGGTCGCAGTAGCGAAGGTACTCGGCTTCCGAGAGCCACCCGCTGTTGTCCTTGTCCCACAAATCAAACTCGGCGCCGTCGTCGACGACGACTTTCTACTCACAAATGAGTATCTTGGAGACCGCAACTTCAACCTGCTGCTTGGATGATTCGGACGACACTGTCGTGCCCAAAATCCGCCCACACGCTTGAAATCCCGCCTTGTCCAGCTGACCACTCTCGTCGTCGGCAAACTCACGAAAGACTTGGCGAAACACGCCGTGGTCGTACGCGTGGACGACGACCGCCGTCGCGCTCACGTGGATCGCTGGCCCATCAAACAGCTCGTACCGACCACAGAAAAAGAGGAGCCCGTTCAGGACGTCTCGGGTCGCCGCATCCGTCACTTGGAGCGCCGCGCGGCCATGCTGGTCCTTGGCGTACGCGAATTCACGCACGAGATCGTCCGACGCGCTGGCCAAGAGCGTCTGCACGACTCGGACGCGGAGCGCAGAGTCCACGGGCACATGCGAGTCGAGAAAGGTTGTCCACGAAAACGAATGGTCCTCGCGCGTCGCGACCGTGCCGCCGTTGGCATCGACGACACAAGGCAAATCCAGTCGAAGGAGCGCGAGGGCAACGTCGTCTGTGAGATGCGGCGCGACCCATTCCAAGACGAGTTTGTCCTACACAATGGATGGTCAGAAACGCACGAGAAAAAATAAGATAGCAGACTTGGTGGTGGATGTTGGAGAGCGGCATGCCCGTGGCCAGCAACGCGACCGCGACCGCGTAGTTTTCGTCCTTGATCGCAATGTCCAAGCACGTGTCGTCGTTCTAGTCATCGCATGGGCCTCATGCGTCCCAATGCAGAGTCAAAAAATGTGAATACTACCTTGTCAACGAGCGACGTATCTGCCCCCGCGGCCAAGAGCAAGTCCACGACTTCCAAATACCCATACATGGCCGCCTTGGTCAACGCAGTTTGTTGGGCCTAGACATCTCTCCAGTCGAGTGCCAAGCGACACATTCCAGTGTACCGAGCCTTGCACGTCCACGTGAACGTCGGGGTGGGCGAGTAAAAGGCGAACCGTGTCCACATTGCCGTCTTCCGCAGCGGCAATCAACGGCGTGTCGCCATCCTGTCGCGCACATGTCAACTCATGCATGTCCAAATGTGTCTGCACCGAATTGACATAGTTGATGTCCATGTCATTGCGTTCATTCAAAAGCATGTCGACAACTTTGGGTTTTCCGCCCACGCATGCTGCATACAATGCAGGGTGCTTGACCTACGGGACCTCTCGTCAGAGACTAAAGAGCTCGTTAGTCAATCCCTACCTCGGGTGCATCCTCAGGACGGTCCAAAAACAACTTGAGCGTGTTCACATGGCCGTTTTCCGCCGCGACCATCAACGGCGTCTGGTCGCCCTGTCACAAATGTCGGTCCACCATGGTCGCCTTTTGGGGCTTACCTTGTTGGCAATGTGGACTTGGATGCCCGGGTAGGCCAAGAGTTCCCGCACAACGGGAATTTTTCCCTTCTCGGCGGCCTTGAACAGCGCGGTTTCTCCATACTAGTCATAGTACTTGAGGCATCCCTCGATGGGAGAGCTTGGTCGTGTACGTCGTCGACGCGGTTCACTTGGATCTTGTCGTTCGCGAGCAAGCTCTTGACGGCATCGAGGCGGTTTTCCGTCGCGGCAACCATAAGCGCGGTCTTTTCTTCGTCGTCGATGCCATTCACGTCAATGTCGGCGCGGTCGACAAAGCTTTGAACGAGTTCGGTGTGGCCCATGTACGCGGCCACGACCAACGGCGGCGCTTTCCACTAGGACTGCGCATGAGGACGACAACGAGGCACAGGAGGTTACGGACATCGTTGCCTTTCTTGTCTTTAAACACATACAACGCATTCACATCGCACGTGTCGCCCGAGAGCTCGGCGAGCAGCACTTGAAGCACGTCGCCATCGGTCACAGCCTTGACCAGTTCGTCGTGCGTTTTCGCCTACAAGGGCAGTGTCAGCGACCCATCGAGAGGGAGGCACCCATACAGCCATGACACACAAAGCGGGAACGAAGGCACAGAGGATAAAAGAGGAAATGCACAGAAAGGCAGCGGTGGCGGCGGCGCGTGTCTAACGCTGGCGTCCGCAGGTGCAAATCTCCGTGTGCCCAGTCAAGGAACGATCCTTGAAACCGCCACACAATGTCTCGTGCTGACCATGGTGGGATTGCGAGTGTCCGAAAGTGTCTTTAAATCTGTCGAGTTGAGATCTCAGATTGTTCAACCATGGCTGTTTTCCGGACAAAACCGAAAGCTCTGACAATGGAGGTTGTCAAGTTGGCTCATGCCACTTATTCCTCGATTTCAATTTGCAACACACGTCCAAGTAAGCGCAGCCACGTCGAAGGCAATGCTCATGACGGCACACTGGTATCGAGATTGTCCGGAATTGTCTTGAATTCGGCGCCTGCGTGTCCTCTATGTGGTTATACTTATGGTACATTCTACTCTAGATGTCTAAAACTCCTCCCGCTCAGTGTCTTCATCGATCGGCAGGCCCGGCATCGCCGCGTACGGGTTGGTCGGTGTGTTGCTGGCCTCGTCCGTGTCGGCATTGGCCCATGGATCATGGTCCGTTGGTGGCATGTCCTCGTGCACATCGTCAATGCCAAAGGCGCGTTGGATCTCAGCGTACGGTTTCTGGGCCGTTTCCGGCACAAAAAGACACACAAAAAGGACAAATAGGACGAGGCACCCCACGAACGGCATGAACGAATACGCGCCCAAGGCATCGGCAACGACGGGGTAAAACACTCCGACACAAAAGTTGGCAATCCACGTGCACATGGTTCCAACGGACCCCGCGGCGGCATGCAAAAAGTCTGGGAAGAGTTCGGCCGACACCATCCATGCCATAGGCCCAATCGACAAGCAGTACGCTACGATGTAGAGGCAGACTGCGACGACAGCGACGATCGACTGCGCTTGGACAAGGCCGACGACGAGGCCCGCGGCAGTGAGCGCCATGACCGACATGCCGCCCATCAAGAGCGTGCGTCGATGAAACTTGTCCATAATCTTGGCGGCCGCGAGGATCGAAAGCGTGCGGATGACGTTGACGAGTGTGTTGGCGACCCGCGGGTCCGAAACGCCGGCGCTGTTAAAGATCGATGCCGAGTAGTACATGATGGCATTGATTCCGCCAAACTGCTGGGCGACGCACAGCACGACGGCAATGCCAAGCTGGCGGCGGTACTTGGGCGAGACAAGGAGCCGCCACGGACGGCCGCCGGCGCTGGCGGCAATTTCGCGCTGTTCGTCGGCGTGGGCGGCGGCGACGGCGCGAACAATCGCATGCACGTTGGTCGGCTGGTAGAGCCGGCGCATGGCATCTTCAGCGTCGTGAATCTGGCCTTGGGCGACGAGCCAGACGGGGGACGGGGCCATGAACGGCACAAGGAGCAAGAGAGCGGCGCCGATCGCGAGTGGGACGCCGACGAGGAAGCGCCACGCGTAGGTGGACGAGCCCATGGCGTAGTGGGCAGTCGTGACACCGAGCGAACCAATCGAAACGCTCGCTTGGACCCCCGTGGCAAAGAGACCACGCATTTGACAGGGCGCGACTTCGCTGATGAGGACGTTGCTCACGTTGATGGCGGTGCCCGAGGCCACGCCCGAGACGAGGCGACCGGCCGCAAAGATATAGATGGTCGGGGCGGCCACTTGGACGGACGCACCCGCAATCATGACGAGCGCGTTGAGTCCGAGCGTGCGTTTCCGACCAAGGCAGTCGGCGGGGACGCCGCTGAGCGCGGCACCCAGCGCGGCGCCGACGATCCACGCAGTCACGGCCATCGTCCATTCGTGTTTCGAGTGGCCGGAAAAGACGAGGCAAGAATGGGTCGTCGAGTTGTTCACCTCGAGGCAGTGGCTGTTGAACGCGAGGTAATTGAGCTGCGAGAGGAGCCAGCCGGATTGGAACGGCCCGAGTAGCGCGATGAGGATCGAGAGGTAGAGCACGCGCGTCGGCAGCAGCGCTTTCGAGTGGTCGGGGTGGATGAATGATTCGAGTCGTGTGAGATGGGGTTTGGAGTGGACGCGGTGAAGATGGCGGTACGAGTGGGAGGCATGGTGGAGATGTGGTTGTGGAGTCAAAGTGCGATTGGGGAGTCGCTGGAACGAGTCCGCGCCGTTCTCATCGTCGTCGTCGTCCTGGATGGCAAGGGCAAATGTGGAGGAAGCGTCGGTGGTGTGCCTGTCGATGGGATGGTCGGAGGCCATGGGTGAGAGCAGCGCGACGCGCTTTGGGTCGGCTGTGGTTGTAAATGCCATCGACACGACGATGGAAGGTTTTGCTGTGACCACCTCGTCGAATTGATCGAGTTTTCTCATCCGAACGAGTATTAGTGAAAATAGATGATCGTATTGCAGTATCCGGACGATGGACACTTGTATCCGGACCGAGAAGACTGGTATGTTGACCAGAACGACCGTCATGTCTGCTGCATTCATACAAAGCTCAAGTATAAAGCAAAGTCAGAATATATTATTCGACAGGGATAATTCCTAAATCGAAACTCAAATCTTGATGTTCGAAAATAAATAAAGAGTTGCGCAAAGCTGGATAAATGGTTTTTCAGGCGATGGTGGTGTGAAAGACATGCAACTTGGAATTCCAGCGTTGAGGTCACATTACCGCCGGTTGCAATAGCAACTGTGACAGAGCACATCCTTTGAACTATAATTGCACGGGTTGCAGCCTCCCTCGCCCCGCCTTCGAGACGTTTAGTGCCTCGTAATGACGAGGATCTATGGAGATCACAGAGACTCCTCACGGTGGTGATTTTACAAAGGGATTCCTGGCCATTGATCATCTCGGTTGCGCCAAGGACGGATTGTCCCGCATTGTTATGTAAGATCCTGTTGTAGCAAAATATATGACATATTTACCATCTTCAAAGTTTATATTTGTGTACCATGCTAAAACTTGAATTGTTTTTCCAAGTTAGATATCATAATACCAACTTGAAGTTGCCTTGGAAACGAAAAACGAGTCCAATTTTCGGAATGTGGCTTCATCAACAAGCGCGCGCGCGTGGTTATGCTCCACGAGGGTCCATCATCGAATCGCACCATTGTGAAGCTCTCATGTGAGGGACATGTGTCGGATTAAATTAAATGCACGGGCGTGTGTGAACATCGTCTTCAGACACTCGTCGCGCTTCCAGGGAGACTTGAGCGACTGAAGCGGTTACGCCAGTCAAAGAAGGGGGCATCGTACGTTTATAGGGCGACGCCGTGGACAGATTCTGGTCAATGGAAGACGCGCCATTGTGGCTGGCATGCCGGCCGAGGCCAGCGACATCCTCAGTCGCGGTGGTGATGCAGCCAGGCGACGACGTGTGTGATGCTTGTTGGAGGAAGACGAACTCAGTTAATGGTTTGGCACCCATGGACACGTTCAACGTCGCGGCAAATTCATAGGTGATGAATGTTGGAGAGAAAGTAACATGTTGGCGGAAACGACTGCAGGGAAAGATTGCCGCAAAGAGGATGCTCGCTATCTATTGTGAGGCGACCTGGTTCGATAACGATATGAACGTTTCAAGGTTGACTGTTCTTGACACATGAATTCTTGTTCAAGCGTGCGCGACAAATTGATTTTATCAAATACATTAGATTACCCCAGCGCGACTTGATACCTCTTCCGTGCCCGCTTGATGCATTGGGTGGGTTTGTCGACCACGAGTATGTTTGACGTATAGAGCGAATGGTTTGCACAAGCCGGTTGTTACGCCACGGTCACGGCCACAACGTGGGCACGACCATCGCCACACGGGGGCAAATTCAACAATTCTCACAAGGGGTTGCAATGGTGGGACGTAAAGAAGCGGTGCATGCCTTGGTTGCCGTGGTTCGTGCGGCCGATTACGGGCTTTGTCGCGCTGTTTTTGTGATGGATCATGGGGTCATGGGGTCGGTCAGTTGGAACACCGGTGGTGTCGACAACGTGTCCAAGACGCATTGCAAGTCGCATACAAGTACGCGGCGCTTCGACTTGACGTAAGTGAAATGCGAAAACGCTTGGGGTACGTCGTCCATGGAATAATAGCCGCAGAGGCGGGGGTATCCATCGCTCCGTCGTCATCCAGGTCGCTATCGTCGTCGCTACTGTCACCGTCTCCTTCCTCAATCGTTTCGAGTGGGTTCTTCTGCTGTGTTGCTGAAGATACCGAGTGGGTGCTAGAGATTTTGCACGCCGGGGGTTGTGGCCACCGTTTGTCCGCCTTGCGTTGGGTGCGGCAAAACACTTCGTGGAAGTCGACGTCGTCGTCGCCATTGTCGATGTAGCGAGAATACTTGGCCACGAGAAGTGGCGGCACGGGCTTCATCTTCATCGCGTCGTCCCCGTCGCGATCAGCAATCATCTCACACAATTGATAGACCGACCACACACATGGCACCTTCTCCGAAAACACGTTGGCGAATCGCACGGCCGCTTGCCTCGTGCTGCGTGAGTGCCATGGGAATCCAATGCGAATCTTTCCCACGACGGTGGGCCGTGTGAGGATAAGCACGAAGCGCACGACGTCAGCCATTTAGAATTGCTTCTCCTTGGTCACTTGACCCACGACACGGTTGCGGCTGCGGCTGCCCGGGAGGCCCGTTTTTGTGAGCACCGTGGCCGTGGAGCTCAATTCAGAGCGCAAGATTGTGAGGACTGAACTCAGTCCGACGGAAAAGAGTTGGGTGTTGGAGACGCTGCCGCGTTGGACGCGCCGACTGCCATGTCTTTGAGGATGCTGAAATCGACCAAATCGCCGCCAAATCCAATCGTGCCCAGCTGCAGTCGCCCGCCAATCGTCTTGCCCAACTTGGCAATGGTGACAAGAATTCAAAGAGCTTGTCGGGCTCACTGGATTTCCCGTCTGAAAAAACTCAACGAGCACCACGCACGCCTCGACCGCTGCGTCCATCACCATCGCGTCGGCCGTCGCCTCGAGCGCAGAGAGGTAGTCGCCGTGGAACCTTGTTGAAAAGTACGTTCGTGATGGATCGCGTTAAAAGACCGTCGTGGCCACGTCGCGCATCATAACCAGCGCCAAGACGTCCGTGCCGCTCATGGCACTGCCATCAACCAAGTGCTTTCCCACGAGATCTAGCGCGATCGTTGCATACACGTGTCAGACCGCGCAGACCGAGTCGATGCGTGAAAATAACGAGATGTTTCTCGACGTTATTTTCGCGCATCGACTCGCTCTGGTCGACGATCGCAATCGTGTGCGACGTGACCATCTCGAGCTGCGCCAAGAGCGTCGTGCGGAGGCGGTTGTGCTGTTCGAGTGCAACGGCAGATACTGCAACGTGTTTCACCTGGACGGGCTGCACATACGACGTGATTATATACTAACTCTTGGCGTCCGTGATGTACACGAGATTTGCAAATGTTTACTTCCAGCGGTACTTGGTAGGAAATCATCATATAGAGACGTGGTGCACGCCGTCTGTGGCTTGGAGGGTCCAGTGTGCCGACAGCTGCAAGATGATGCGATGTACTCTTTCATGTGCTGGGGAGAAATCAAAACTGGATCCATCAACGACTTCGCGCAATTATTTTTAAATAATCGCGCATTTCCTCACAAAAAGCTACATATTTTATTCCCTTCTCGAAAATGAAAAGGTGCAGATTCGTTTCTTGAACTCGACACAACACATTGATAAAGCACCGAGACAACTAGACACACGTCGCCGCGAGCATTTGGACCGCGTGACCTTGCCCGGCGCGGTCCGCCAGGCGCATGGCATTCGCGCGCGCCACATCTTTGTCCAGGAGGCGGGACCACACCAAGCGGACGACGGCATCGTGGCCGGCCGCGGCCGCAGCCAGCAACGCGTTCGCACTGCACAAGATGCCCACGTCCTCGACGAGGTAACGCACGACTTCGACATGGCCGTGGGTGGCGGCGGCGTCGAGCGCGCGCACGGTGCAGCGGGCGTCCCGGACGTTGTCGAGCCATTCGAGGACGGCGAGGTGGCCGGATTCCGCGGCGCGGTCCATCGCGTCGGTCGTGCACCCCTCGGTGCGATGCGCGTGGAGAAATTGGACGACATTGAGATGGCCGTGCGCGGCGGCGCCGTTCATGGCGGCGGTGGACGCCGTTTGGCCCGGTTGGTGGTGGAGGTAGGTCAAGACATGTACATGTCCGTGGGTGGCCGCGAGGTCGAGAAGCACGGTGGACGGCTCAACAAGGGGACCAAGGGCATGGAAGAGGAATTGCAGACGCGGGAGGTTACCGGTGAAAGCGGCATGTGCTAGCAAGGAGCGCCGGGTGGACATGGCGGTGGAGACGGCAAGCAGGCGCGCAAGGCCAACGTATCCATGGAGATGGAACCACGGTCCAACGGCGGCGTCGAAGCGGGCAAGGAAGGCCGTGAGGGCGGTGAGGGAGGCCGGGGAAGATGGGAACTCGGCTGCAACATGCGTGAGCGGGACGTCTTCTTGCCGAACCCCCGACTGGAAACATGTGATAGCATGTCCAAGGTCGACGGACGTGAGGGCGGCAATGGCGGCGGCGGCGCGCGGGTCCATCGTGCGCTCTTCGGCGACGGTGGCAAAATAAAGACTTGGTTTGTTCTTCGTCCTGGTGATCTTTGGGAAGCCAGATTGGAGAAACAAGATGTCGGCCGATTGGCCAATCAGAGGGGGAGACACCCGTTGCGTGGATCTGATTGGCCAAAAAAGAGTCTCCGTCATCAAGAAGAACTCGAACCGGCAGCCGTTTCGCACGTGAAACAATAAATAAGTTTTAATTCATGTCAATAGGTTTTATAGGGTATGAACTTGAACTTGAGATCGCCGTTTGCAAGTACTTCGAAGTAAAACGCAAGTAGTTTATTTAACGCATGGGCGAAACGACACCAACTCACAAAGGGTGGGACGCCGAGAATTTCCAACCCAACGACACGATCTTGATCCAGAATTCTTGTGGCGGAGCTCCCAGCAAAGGAAAGCAACGCTGTGCAGGGGCTGCTTTGCCGCCTTCACTTGGGGATCCGTCTCACCAACACATCAAAGCAACAGCGACTCAAATCTCGGGGTCGATATTGCATCCTCTTGAAGCTCAATTTGAAGCCTCCGTCATACGTGGCAACATGTTGCTGTCGGCATCTTTGATCGTTCCGAGTTTTCGAGTATAAACGCGGTTCAAATGGGCCAATCATCTTCCCCCGTCGTCCTGTTCACGACCAGAGTGTTTAGCATCTGACACGTTCACTGCCATCGCCCTGTGTGCATCTTCAGTGTCGCACCGGCATCCCGTCAATCGTCCTGCATGGACTGTCCTGTATTGATTCGCCACGGTCCCTCCATATCCTCTCGCTTCAACACCCTCGAGGTGGAATTTCGAATCCTCTTGTAACTGGCACACTTGCGAACCGACACACAAACAACGAACCAATATGGCAGCCCCATACCTCGGCGTCAGCAGCGGCGAGCTCTTCTTTCGATCGCACTATCGTCCGTCGTCGTCGTCCGAACCAAGTACGGTGGGTGGGAGTGGCGATGGGGCCGTCTTGGCTAACCTCGGAGCTGGCATGGTCGACTTTCTCCATCAGCCGCTGCCGTCCCCCGACACCTTTGCCATCAAGCGAAACCACTTGCGCACCCAGCGAGTCCATTGGCGGGTACAACCAAGTGTCATGCGTCCTTCTTTGGCATGTCCATGTAGCGAACGCGGGAGCTTCAACTGGCACAGCTCCGGGCGGCCACTGCGACAAACACCGTCGCGCCAGCCGTTGAAACCCTCAGCGCATCGCCGCAGCCTTTTCTGACCGAGTTTGCAGCATGTCGACGCGTGTTGGATCAAGTCCTCCTCGCGCTGCTCCTGCGTTTCTTCACGTCAGTCGAGGCCGAGCAGCAGCACGTGCTGACGTGGCAGGCCACGGACGCAGCACTTTGTGCGGCCAGCGAAGCCCAAGCCAAGTTGACGTTGCATTTGAGGTCGGCATTTGCTTTGGCTTGATTGACTGGATGGTGCAGGACGTTTGCCGTGTACTTGGAGAGCGAGACCGCAGGCCAAGTGAAACTCCTGCCCCTCAACATGCACCACCATCCCCAAGGCATCCGCTGTCGTCGCGCCGCAATTGACAACACCAAAACGGACGCCCCCCGTACGTCAGTGCCAGCTTGCACCATTTTGATGACGTGGGCTGGTTTACAGGGATGAAAGTCGTCCAAGTGTTCAAGCTTGAACACAGCCCTCTCCTCGAGCGCTTTCAAACGCTCGTGGGCACCTTACCAGGTGTGAAAGTCAAGGGCCTCTTCTGCGAGATCCCGCCAGATGCGGTCGAGCGCTGCATTGCGTTTGGGATGTTGCCAGAAGATGACGCCACAGGGATCTTCAAAGCCAGTTGGTACTCGTCGCCGAACGAGCGCAAATACGCCCAGCACGTTGCGCACGCAGCCGCGCCATTGGAGGTCGGCTGCCTCGTCGCATATGGACTCCATATCTGAGTCTGAGGCGGACGTCACGTGTAGTTTCCCAAACGTTTTTCACGGTACAGTTCGCTCCGCGGCCCGCCCGCGTCGTACATTGCACTTTGCCGCGTGGCCATGCAGCACATTGCCGTGGTTCCCTCGGCCTCTCCCAACCATCCATTTCGATTCACAGACCACGCCGACACCGTTTACATCGAGTCGGAGGTACGACCAACCCGACCCAACCATCATGCATTGATGGATGTCGGTCGGCAGGAAGAATACATCGTCCGGTACCCTCACTACGTCGTGCCCGAATTCCTGATTCAGGTGCGTTCACCGACCTCCTCCAATCTGAGTCTGATTCGCCAGATGGAGCCCATGGCGACGACGACGGACACGCCCGCCGCGTCACCACCCGTCCTGGACGACCCATTGCCAGAATTGAAGCTCCATGGTGTCTTTGACCAGCTGCCCCATCCCGTAGCCCATCCATTTGAACCCGCGGCGCTCCCGACCGTGTCCAAGGGCCTGCGCAAGACCAAGCCTGAGCTATTTGGCATGGCATCGTCCACGACCAACCAACTCACGACAAGCCAAAATGCCAAGTCGCAGTGGCAGCTCGTGCGCACGACCATCTGCCACGCCGTCGTACAGAGCATGGCGCAGTTTTGGGATCGCATGACGCAGACGTGGCGGCTCCTGGCACGGCCGCCGGACAAGCCCGAGACGCACGACACGACGACCAAAGCGACCAGCAATTCCATCGTCAAAGCCAAGTTGAAGGCGCTCGTGGCAAGTCCATACGTGACGCGCTAACTGCCATCGTTGCATCCACCCGCAATAAAACAAAGACGCGTGAAATAAATACATGGTCGTCGTCATCGGAGCGTGTCGAAAAAGGCATTCCGTTTGGCCAAGACACTCTGGCCTTGGCGAAACACTGCTTGTTGCAACGCTGCAAACTGCAGCTCGGCCGTGGCAAAGAGATCGAGCTGGAGGCCGTAAAATGAAGCTTCGTCAGCCCATGACGCAAACGCGTCACCGCGGAGGAGTGGGCAGACCGTCCAACATTCGCGCACAAGACTTGTCTGCGCATCCATCGCTTGCACTTCAATCCTACGACACACATGTGTCTCAACGTCGTCCGCAAACCAGTTTGGTACCAGCCCGACGCATCGCGTTTATACGCTCCCAGCGGATGCTTGTCGTCCGAAACGATGTTGCGCGCCACTAGCACCGACCGGCGGCCGTCGTCGTCGACAAATTGCCGATGGACATAATTCTGCATCACGTCTCCAATCTCGGGATTGCCAATGTTGCGCCGACGGTACACCATGTCCATGGCATGGAGGCTGGGGGCGGTCGTCGTCGACGACGTCTACGTAGGAGGAAGGTGACTTGATCTTGCAAATAAAACATGGACGTGACCACCTCGTCGTCGTCTGCCAAGTCCTCGATGGCATATCCAAACCCATTCGATTCGAGAAAGAAACGTCGGTAGGCCGCCGTGAGATCTCCGACGCAGTGCGGCACCAGCCGCTGGTGGCGAATCACGACTTGGTATTGATCCGGGGCGACGTCGACGCCAAAAAACACCTCGTGTGTCGAGGCCGGAAATGCATTCTCGGCAAAGACGCGCGGCGCGCCGTGGAAGAGTTGCGTTGTGATCCAGTCAAACCCGTGGCGCCGCGCCGTCGGGTCCGCGAGGAGTGAGACATGTTGCCACGTCTCCATCTTGGTCCGCAAGCACGTCTACGAGAGGTGAGGCACAGGAAGACACATTGCACACGTACCCTCGCCACCATGAGATCGCCGACGTACGTCATGAGGAGATACGCGACGCGCTTGGCGTCCTTGACTTGGACGCGCAAGTCGGCATTCTCCGTTTGACTGAGCTCGACCGCGTCCTGCAACGCGAGGGCGACGTCGGTCCATGGAAGCATGCCGCCGCTTCCCTTGCGATGCTTTTGCCGCATGGAGCTGCTGCCGCCGCCGGCCCCTGCCTCCTCTTGGAGGTGCGAGACCCTGGCTTCGAGGTCCACCACCAACTGCCGCAACTGCTTGCGGTGAACCGACCGCTCCTTCCGGTACCGCTGCTGGGCCTTGCGCTGGTACTCGTTCCGATCCCTAAAGTTGATTTTCCCTGACGTAACATTTGACGAAGACGACGTCGGCGAAGACGCCGCCGACGTTCCGTCCATCTCTCCCATCGACAAGTGGCCGCCGAAATGGAAATGAAACACGCCGCGGTTGGAGACACCTGCACTGGATGTACCATTTGTCTCAAATCTGAAATAAATTGTGCTCGAACACAAAAAGCTCATTTGAGTTCCAAAAACATTTTGGTGATTAAAAGTGATATTCAGAATCGATTTGATACTTTTCGATCTGACGAGTCGCAACCGCCGCCTTGCTTTCTCAACACCACATCTCTCCATTCCAGAGTCACCGACAGCGGCCTGGCATCTCGTGCCTGCACGCCAAAACGATCAATCTCTAAAGTGATACTTTTCCCTTGTCAAATCATCCAAAATAATCCACCCCATTGGCAAAGGAACCCCATTTGTTATAAATATACACTCGGGAAAAAGAGTCATCGCACTGGGTGCGAGGCAAAACTGGGTGCAGAGTGTAACAAGTTGCCGCCCTTCGCGGAAGCTCTGCCTGTCTGACTTCAACCAGATGCAAGCACAACCACGACCACCTGTCTCCCTTTGTTCCCTCCATTTGGATTACGTTGTCGCGGACGGGGGCCCCCACCATCGAACGGAAAGATCGGTCCACACATTACGAATCGGCTGGAGCAAGTGCCTACCCCGATGTTAGATTCGTCTCTGGACACCGTTCGCCCCCTTCCAAGGGCACTCCCCCGTCGTTCCACGAACGTTCTTACCTCGACTCGTACAACGTCGTGGCGAGGTCCACAAGGTTGTCCATGTGCGGCGTCACACCTTCACGGCGCGCCGCCACGACCGTCGAAGCCAATCGCCTAGTTCATCTCCATCATCATCCTCCATCATCTCGACTCGTCCAAGTACCCGAATTGCGCGCCGAGACGCGCGGCCGCGGTCGCCGCGACCGCAACCTTGGTAGCCGCAACGCTTGCTTCGAGGCAATACACGCCCGCTTTCACATTCGACCAGATCGTCAAGAGCGGCGGCGACTGCATGCAAAGCAAGTCGAGGGTGTCGCATCCCTCGTACGTGGGCTCGGTCAGCACATGGACGATGGCGCGGACGGCGTCGACTTCGAGCGCCACGAGCGGCAATATGGCAAAGCACACGTCCCCACGTCCGACGAGAAGCCACGCAAACACGACGAGGTGGACGCAGCGCTGGAGGACCATGACGACGCATGCGACGGTGCGCGACGGCGGGAGCGCGCGCACGGTCGTGGCAATGTAGGCGACCATGATGGCGTAATCATCTTGGGACGCGTCGTGGGCGGCTCGAAACGCGTGGATTTCACGTGCAAAGAGATGGAGGGCTGACGCGTGGAGCGACTGGAACCCCGCGACGACGTCGTCGACGGTGAACGTACTAGGCTGGGTCCAAAACTCTAGCCATCGAATCAGACGTGGACTCAGACTCAGATATGGAAAATCAGATCCCTGGACTCAGAGAATCAGACACGCACCCATTGCCCACTGGCCCAACGCCAGCACGCCCCACACATTCATGTGGCGCGACGAGGCCCGGGACAAGAGTGTCGCGACCGCGCGTTTCGTCGCTTGGTGAACCTGGAGGGGGGAGATGGCCCCGAGCATCCAACTCGCGAGTTCAAAGGACGCGGGCGGGATGAACCGGAACGCGTCGCGCGTGTGCTGGCGGTAGACGACCCAGTAAAGAAAAATGATAAGATGGAGACCGACTTTGACCAGTTTCGGGTGCTGGGCCGACGCCACGACACAAACGAGGTACGAAAAGACCAAGACGGCAAGCACAATGTCTTGGTGGACAAACCAAAAGAGGTTGCAGAGTCCGAGGACGCGCAACACCATGGGCACGACCGAGAGCAAGCATGGGACGAGCGCGACGTGGTAGAGTTTGTCGGACGACCGCGTTAGCCATCGCTCCACGAGTCGAGAGACGGTGTGTCTTAGCCACACGCGCCATGGCGGGAGGAGCACGAGACTCGAGAGACATGCGACGACGACGGCCAAGACGACGGCATGCTGCATGCACCATGCGAAGACGCCGAGCGTGATCAAGAAGCATCCGTTGGAGAGATGGGGACTCGAGTGATGCAGGTCGACGAGGATGAACCAGACGAGCTCCGAGACGAGTTGGACCAGCGTCAAGGGGATGCCCGATTCCGGACGTGAAGGAGATGGAGAGATGGAGTCGACGGGCACGTTTCTTGGGGAGAGAAGTCTGGGAGTTGATGAACGAGGTGCTTGTGAGACTGTGACGGGAATCTCGGGCGACGACAGACCCTCGTCGTCCGAGTCGAAGCTGTCGAGCGAGTTCAAGACTGCCACACGCGCCATGTTCAAACCTTCCTGCAGAGCCTCGTTGTTCGAGTCCACGTGCACCAACCCTTGCTTGAATGTCTTGACGGCTTCATCAAAGCGACGTTGCGCCACCAACGCATCCCCAAGGAGTGCCCACGCGGAGATTTCTTTGGGTTGAAGGCGGACCCATTCCCGCGCATCCTGCTCTGCAAGGACAGCCTCCTTCCTCTCCAAGTACAGCGCACCGCGGGCGCTTCGTGCTTGGACGTTTGATGGGTCAGCTTCCAGTTGCGTCGTCCAGCCTGCTATGACCTCTTCGTCGGCGGTTGGCATGATGGAGAGGGCTTGTGTGCACTCGCAAGCCAGCGTGATCATCCGGATAATGCTTGCAAACACATTTCCGATTGGTCGAGAAGTTGGATCGATATCCGGATTAACTCATGATTGGTCCAATCATCGCGCAAGACATCACATTTGGATATGTTCCGTGGCTTCCGCAACGGGAGGATTGCCATTGAGCCGTGGACGCGCGGCGCCGCGGCAGTGCTTGACGACATACCAGCGCTGCAGTCCTTCTGGCTTCGCATTGACTCCCCTCGGTTGGGTCAATTCTCCCAGGAAGAGCAATGTCCACCAACATGGGAGCATGCCTTTCGATGTCGCCTGTTGCAAGTGCCATCTTCAACGCCATCTCCCGCAGCGCCTTCGACGCATCCTTGGACAACAAACGTCGGGTCCACGTTGCTTTACGAAGACACGCGTGTGAATGTCTGGGACTTTCAAGTCGCGCCCGATTCGCGCTGTCCCTACCATGTCCATCGGTTCCCGTACATCTTTATCAATTTGGTGCATGGCGTGACCCAAGGCGTGGACGCGACTGGGCAGATCCTTCCCGACGACCCGCCGCGCCACCATGCCCCTGGCGACGTCACCTTTGTCGATGTACCGGACGCCAACGACCAGTTCCCGCACCACGCGTTTCAAAACCTCTCACCCACGACGCCATTTTGTCAGTACATTGTCGAATTTAAACTCCCCTGACTAGTCTTTCGGACGTTTTTCAACATCCACGTGATTCTATTTCCCTTCCATGCTCTCGCAGGCAACAAAGCAAGAACGTTCTCCATGAATGCGTACTGCTGGTGGCGTCGTGAGTAGCGCCGCGGTCACCTGGACTTCATCTGAGACCTCGGGCAACTTTGTTTCTGTGCGTTGCCACATACTCGTGCGTAGTGGTCAGCAGCAACGGCCATTCTTCTAGAATGGAAACAATTGTTGCTGTACCTCCATTTTTTCTACCCAGTGTGGACTGGGGCCATGACTGTCATAAAGTAATCCTCGGTTTGATTTGTTACAGCATGCTCGTGTCGATCGTATCCTTGCCATCGCTCGGCACCTGCGCTTCCAAGTCGACCATCTCCTCTGCCGCCGTCATCTCCATCTCAGACTGCTTTTCCATTCCGTCGTCGCTTCGCGGGGCGGCTTCGTCCCAGCAAGTCTCGTCGAACGCACTGTCGTCTTCTCTTGCCCTCGTCGTCGTCGACGAGGGCGCCGCCTGCGGTGTGCTCTGGTCCGGCCCCTCTTGTGTCGACCGCGTCGAGTCCAGCGACAGCATCGAATGCCGCAGCCGCCGCGTCCGCTCCCGCATTTGGACGGCACCGACGACCAAGATGATGCCAATCACGATACCCGCGACGGTGAATGTGCTGATGTAGACATGCAGGCGGCGCGTCTCTTCCTCTGTGTACTCGTCGGCGCGGTGGTTCATTGGAGCAGCCGTCTTCGTCGTGCGGCAGAGTGCTGGCAGCGACGTCAGTGCAGTTTCTCATTGTACAAAAAGGACCACCCCCTAGGTATAGAAACATCAAGTTGATTGGATCAATTGAGATGGGGGACCCAAATATTTTGGTGGTGTGGTTTGTGGACGATTTACAAGGCAAAATAAAAAGATCGATGAACATGGTTTAATCATAATTCGTCCATTATATATGTTATGACAGGTTAATTCGTTCAATATCAATTCGTGGTATATTCCTGTTTTCTACATATTTTATTTTTCACTGCTCCGATTAATGCACTCGTACAAGCGATTTTGCAATACATTGAGTGCGAATTCACCTAGCGCGTGGTATTTTTTTTACCTGAACCTCACAACATATAAATTTCCGATGTTGAACCTGTCATCACATAAAAATATCCGAGCCACAACATATCACACTCCCAATTGCCATTTCTCACACCCCGAGTTCAACGACACACACTTGAGATTCAATGTCCAAGCAAAGAGCCATGGTGCAATGTGTTGATCTGACTTGTCGTTCCTTACGCCGCTTGAGTCGCCGCCAGCTTCTTCCTTTCGGTCGTCTCCCGCAAGTGTGCTTCAGCCGCGTGGATTTCATTCTCGATGTGTTGGCGCTGGGTCACGCCGTCATACTTGGCCGGGCGGTCGGGCGAGACAAAGGCCGCGAGAGGTTCGATCCACGCTTTTCCTTCGGCGCCGTTGAATCGGACAATCGACTGGCGCTTGGCGTGCGTGTTGATCACGCGGTGCTATGGCCATGTCACTCTGAGTTGTCCCTACTCATGACATACCGGCGTTGCTTGCAAGAGGCCATTGGTCCAACGCTCGAGGACGTCCCCCACAAGGACAAAAAGGCGGTCGCTGGCCACGGGCGTGTCGAGCCACGTGCCGTTCGATTTGAGCTGCAACCCATGGTTGTTCTACGATGAGTTGTCAAGAACATTCTCGTCATCAGAGGCCGTCATCGAGCAAAGGATCGGACGGCGATGCACTTTACAGAGGTACTTGGTACCCAACGTACTTGGTGGATGATCGTAAAGCATTCAAAATCCGTGTGCGCGGCAATGCCCATGTTTTTGTCGTCTGTCGGGGCGTCGTTTTCCGGGTACGTCAAAATCCGCATGTACGCTTGGGCTTCGATCGTGTTGAAGTCCTGTTTTTCGTCTCTGAGACTGCCACGTCAGAATGGATCGATCGATCGTACGCGAAAGGTCGCGCGGGGCAACGCAAGCATTTCCGCAAACCCTTCAAAAAGCGCGTTCGACACATGCGTGGTCGCGTCGTACAGCGCCATGACATCGTCTCGAAACTGAGGCAGCTCGGTCGGCCACACATTGGGTCCCAACCTATGAGAGGCATGTCACCCAAGATGCGAGTCATAAGCTGCGCGTTGTACCCGGAATCCCGCGCCATGTACTCTGGCGGCAAGTCTCGCGCCAAGTCGTAGCCTTCGAGGTGTGAGATCACGCCAGGTTCATACTAGTATGAGTCAACTTTAGGGAAGATACGATTTGGGTAGATGATGGACACACCGACGGTTCTTCGTACAGCGGTGTCCACCCGCGGGCATTCGGGACATTCTTGACATGGTATTTGGCCTTGACGTCGACCGGCAGCGCGTTGAACTCGTCGGCGCGCGCATAGACCTACGAGAGAAAGCGCCCATGAGACGACTCGAAGGAGGGGGCCATGAGTACCTTGTCGAGGAGACCCGTGGGCACGACCGATGCAGGAATCGTAAAGAAGCCGACCGCCGCGCATGCCACTTTCATGCTGTCGAGGGATGCTTGTCGCGCGGCCTTGCTCGAGGATGGGTCCAAGAGGGGAGCAATGTCAACCAGAGGAAACGTCGCGGGGGTCGCGCGATGTCCCATGGCGCGGCGCGACGTCCACGCCGGCGTCAAGATCGACCGGAGCGATGGCAGCCGCAACATCGAAACCGAAAAACGCGAGTGTTCTTGCGAGACGCTAAACACGCTGATTGGGCCATTTTGAAGTCCATCGCAACTTCAACTTGAACAACTGGGAGAAGGGGAAAGGCCCACGACGGAAGGCCAACAACCGACGGATTCTCGCCGCACGAACAAAACTTTTGGCCCAGTCTGCACACGAGTCCACACAGCGCAAAGGAATATTTAGGAGTTGGCCAGTTCGACAGAGAATAAATCGAATCATGACCGGAAGAAATGCGCGCGACATGTGCCACCGTCGTGTCTGCGCAAATATGATGGGAAGCGTTTGCGCACCCTATCAGTTGGCCCTATCATCAGCTGTGTGTCGTGCAACAATGTCCACAACAACGGTCTTGGTGGCGACGGGGCATATGCGACTTCTCTTGTCGACACTTGACTAATTCACTTGACTGGATTCACATCATGCCCATCAACCTCAAACGAACGACGGGTGTTGTCACCTTGAAGCCAACGCCCGCGGCGTAATAAACAGCCCACTCGTGGTGGCGTTCTGCGTTGGCGATGCCTTATTATTGCGCCCAACAACACTTTTTCCAAAGACACAAGCCAAATGCCCGCGACTCGTCTTTGCGTTTTATACGTGGCAGGCGTTCGTGGCCACTCTGGCCTCATTCGACAGGGCAAGCCAGCGAGCGATGGCCAAGCCTGCCTCCTCCTCCTTCCTCGTTGAGCACTTGCCTCAACATGCCCATCAAGGTTGTTGACCTTCTCGTGTTGTTCATCAAGCTGCTACCTGACCATCCATGCTCTAGAGCCATGTATACCTACACTAGACAGTCGAGCGATGGCCGCACGAGATCGTCGCGATGGACACACAACCAGAAAAACCTCGCTGTGGCCGTGGGCTCAGTTTTGCGTTACAGCCAAGCTTCGGTCCATTCGGCCAAGTGGCGGGGTGTCGTGGGCACGAGCGCGACGAGCGCCTGGATCATGTCCTGGTCGGGTCCTTCTCGTGACAATCGACAAGCTCGTTCAAACCGACGTGTCAAGCCTTCCCGAACGCGATGGACGATCTGGTCTCGCCGAATGCATGCTTCCTTTCGTGTCTACTAATCCCAGCTGGCGCAGTGGCTCCCTTTCGCTGATGGGACGTCGTCGCCCTTGAACCAACCTCCCCGTGGTGCTCTGTTTTGACACTTGAACCTGATCGGCCGCCCCGTCGCCCAACAGGTGTGGCGTCCTCGTCGCCCCTCCCCAGAGGCTGATGGTTGATCCTCGATAACTCGCACCCGGGGGCGCGTGTATTTTTTTGCGCTGGGGTTGGCCCAGCATACTCGAACCGACTACAGAGTCATCAAGTCGGAATAAAAGCGCCACAGTCGCCTTTTTATGCTCACGTGTCATCGTCGCAGGTGGTTCTGTGCTCATGTCGGCTGGTGGTGGCCAATAAGGTCGCACACGACCTGCCAACGTTGATTCCGATTCCGACACCTTGGACACACACCCTGCAATAGAATGGGCCCCAAGCGAAAGCGAGAGCCTGCCGCCGCGCCGTCGTCGTCGCCGCCTACCGCCGCCCCCTCGCCATCCACCGACCCCCTAGGCCCACTCCTCAACGGCAAATTGCACCGGTTCCCCGAGTTCATCCAAGCCGCGACCATCTACCACACCCTCCACCGCGACGAAACGTCCGTGACCAACCTGCCCAAACACTTTATCGTGCCGGATGACGAGCCAGCGTACCCGCCCCACTTGCACGGACTCAAACTCAACACGGCCGCCGTCCGGACCCACTACAAGAACGGCAATTTGCATCCCGAGTCGGTCGCAGCGCTCCGCGCAATCCACTTTGTCTTTGACGTGAACGAACTCAAGTGGACGCTCAAAATCCGCGCGTTCGAGACATACAAGGCGCTGCATGGGGACTTGAAGATCCAACAGGATTTCATCGTGCCTGCCAACGACGACCGGTGGCCGCGCGACACGTGGGGCATGCGACTCGGGCTGGCCGTGCGCAGCATGCGGCAAAAGACGGACATGGCACCGGACCGCGCCGCGCAACTCACGGCCATGGGCTTTGTGTGGAACATCCTCGAACAGAGCTGGGAGACAAAGCTGCTGGCGCTCAAAACCTACAAGGCGCTCCACGGCGACCTGCTCGTGCCATACAGTTTCAAAACGCCCGCGCCGCCGCACATCGACTGGCCCGAGGCCACGTGCAACATGAAGCTTGGGCACGCCGTTCACAACCTGCGGCAAAACGTCGAAGACATGCCAGCGACGCGGCGCGCGCTGCTCAATGCGATCGGGTTTGTCTGGGATTGCCTCGAGTTAAGCTGGGACACTAAGCTCGTCGCGCTCAGCCAGTACAAGGCCCTCTTTGGCGACGTCGTCGTGCCCTATAGCTTTCGCGTGCCTCGCAACGACGCCCAGTGGCCCATGGACTGCTGGGACTTGAAATTGGGCCATGCTGTCCACAATCTCCGCCAGACTGGCCGCCTCGACATGCCCGCGGAGCGGCGCGACCAGCTGGACCGGCTCGGCTTTGTCTGGGATGGATTGGATGGTTCGTGGGACGCCAAGCTCGTCGCCTTAAGGACCTACCGCCACATGTGTGGTCATGTTGACGTGCCACCATTGTTCAAAGTCCCCAAAGCGGCGCCGTGGCCGCCAGAGACGTGGGAGCTCAAGCTTGGCGCGATCGTGATTGCCTTGCGCCACCAGCGCCGCGAGTTGGGCGACGAGCGGCGGCAAACGCTCGATGCGATGGGGTTTGTGTGGCAACCGTCAACGGCCAGTTCGAGGAGAATGAGTTCGGCGCTGTCGACGACGACCCGTCGATCGAATGCTAGGATACCCTCGCCACCATTGCCACCAGCGGGATCCTATCCCCCACAAGACAGCTACTACAGCCAGAGCCAAGCCAGCTACCGCCACGCCAGCCAAAGCCAAGCCAGCCAAAGCCAATCCTTCAGCCAAAGCCAATTTCCAAGCCGCCAATGGGATGTCCTCCTCGCGACGCTCCACACATTTCGCACCCTCTATGGCTACACGACCGTCGTCCCGCGCGATTTTGTCGTTCCGCCACACAACGAGCACTGGCCACCACACACGTGGCACGTGCAGCTGGGCGCGTGGCTGGACAGCGTCCTCCAAAGCAGTGGCGATGACCTACCGCTAGATGTGTGCATGGCGCTCGGCCGACTCGGTGTGGCTGTCGAGAGGAGCGGCCAGCATCGAGACGCGCGCCAACACGTGTTGGTGCAGGCGATGCCGGGCATGGAATCCACTGACGACAGACTGACGACGATGACGACGACAATACTACCACGGCTCCCGGGACTTGGCGAGCGCCGGGGGTGGCGAGGATAGAGCAGTAACATGTAACACATAGCACAAGTATCGTGTGATCCTGAGAGATGTGCCAGTTGAGAATGTCGAGGGCAGTGAGGTGCGCCATTGCTGTACTTGCGACGGGATATCCGAAACAGCATTTTGACGTTCTTTCAAGCGCAGATTGGGGTATCAAGGCGACAGCTCGTCCCCCCCCCTCGAGTTTGACTTTGAGAAAAGTACAATTGGTCCGTTGCGTCGTCTGTCGTACGTCACGGGAAGGTCTGATATATACACGTTGGTCCCGAACACCGCAAGATGCAACGGCAGTCGGCCAACACGACGATTGGCAGTCAAAGCGCCGATGCGTTGTTGCATGAATGCCGTTGGATGTGTTTGGCACGAGTGCTTTTGCAGCTCGTCCTGGGCCAGAACAATCCCCGTGTAAACTACAACTGGCATCCCATGACTATTGCTGTGACAACAGTCCGAGTGTGTCCGCGCAGCTCGCAGGGTGCGTGATCGACGCGGCAGAGGGTGCCGTTGCTTTTGTTCCGACGCAACATTTCAGCATCTGTTGTACACAGGTAGACCTGACCTTAAACGTGGCGTCGTGATTGTTTTGGTCGTTGATGCGTTGCGCTTGTCCCAACCTCCCTTCAAACCGCAGAATATATGAACGCACGCTTTGGGGGTCGTCATATGCTGTCATGACCACTCGAGCATGTATTAAGATGCAATTACAACAGAACAAGGCCCCCTTAAGCAAAGTAGTTGAGAAGGCTGCTGGCAAACACCAAGAAGAGCGAATTCCCCACAACGTCTTGAATCGCAGTCTCCATCGGCCCCGCGGCGGATGCTGGGTCCATGCTGAACCACTTGGCCACGAGCGGCGCGGCGCTGCCTGTGAGCGCGGCCGTCCAAATCGACAAAAACTGCGCGACGCCGACGACGACGCCAAACACAAGCCAATTTTGCCACACGGCGGCAATGACGCCCGTGACTAGACCGAGGAGCGCACCGAGGACGACGGCTGCCGAGAGCTCGCGGCGGATCGCGGCGACCGCGTCGTCGGGCGAGATGAGGCCAAGTGCGAGCGCGCGCGTGACGATGCTGGACGACTGGAGCCCAACGTTGCCCGAGACCGCCGAAATGACGGGCATGAACGCAATCAGGAGCGGGAACGTCTGCAGCGTGGCTGTGAAGCGCGAGACAACGAACGCGACGACGAGTTCGATGGCAAAGGTGGCCAGCAGCGCGGGGAGGCGGCCGCACGCGCGTTGCGTGGACGACAGGCGGTGCATGACGATGGCGTCATACGCTGGGTCACCTTCGAGCACAATTGAGAGCGATTGAGTGCGGCGGACGTGAATTGAGGGCGACAGCATCGCCTGCATTTCCAAGAGGTCAAGCCAGTCGTCTCCAACCGCCATGTTGGGGCTGCTCTCCGTCGTCGAGGACGGCGAGAGGAGGTTTGTCCTCTCCTCGGGCATCATCGACTTCGTCGTGAGTTCAGTCGAGGCGGACATGGCAGTAGACAAAGGCTTTGCAAACGCGAGGCATACGCGAAAAGAGCGGCAGGGTGCTTGCGTGACGGCGCTAGAAAGCCGAAGTTTGGAAGTGAACAAGGTTGACGACACCGCCGTCACGGCGCGTTGAAGAACACATGTGGGACTGTGGACACCTTGTTTACCAACTATATTCGAGATATGGAAGATTGTCTATCCAATATAGTGTGCATATTAATATACAAGAGCAAACAAGTTAGCACCTTCATGGCAGTTGAATCGTTAAAGTACACTTTGTTTTGCCGAGGTTTTGGGTTTTATTCGATAATGAGGTGAACAAGTTTTTATTAAAAACTTGTTCAGGCCTTCGTCGACTTGCGGTTTCATTCGTTGTCAAACGAAGCCTGGAGTGTCTTGGGGCGTTGGGGGATGAGGACTTGGGTAGTTTTGAGGAAATTCTTGATTCCATCCTTGTGCACTTTGACTTGTTTTACCTAAAAGGAATAAAAGCACGAGTCGGTCGTCCTGGTCGATTAATGGATTGTGTTTTGGCGTACGTGACCAACACTCACTGAACGGTTGCAAGATGAGAAATTTGCAAGCAACTCGAACATGAGTATTCTTAGATACGAATTCGGGGATTTTCATATCAAGAGAAAGTTTACGCAGCATTCTAGTAGTCGCTTTAGCAGGGACGCAGCAGCAAAAATTTGTTGGATGCGCCTCAATGTTGAAGCGACAAGATCCATTCGACTGGCAGGTGATGCGTGTGGAGCGATAAGCTTGGCGGTGGGTCGTCCAAGATGGAATGTGTGTATGATTGGGGAGTTCGATCGTGCGGCAGCTCGTCAACTCGTGGCACACGCCGCACGAGACTCGAGTCAAATGAACGGCAGCGAGTGCTGTGGCCGATTCCGAGACACGAGTATTTCGACAGTGTGGATGAATGGGCTTGAAGGTTCAGAGTCCCGCCTCTGTTCAGTTTGAGTGGCAACGACGATTGAAAAGCCCCCTTGAACGTCACGGTTTAAAGTACACCCATTGCGATCAACCTCGTGAAAACACGTCACGAAGGCCCCGTTCCGTGACCAACATGGACGACCAGCAGTGTACCAAGGTGGCTGTCGACTCCTTTGGAAGTACTTCGTTCGACATTCAACTCGCAAACATTCCATGGCGCGCACTGACTAAGCCCATACTCGACGACAGACGTCGCTCGCTACATCCGTGCATGGAATCAAAGCCGGATCGTGTCGTCGAACACGCTTTCCCAGGGGTGCCCGACACCTCCTTCTCGAAAAAGAATCAATTAAATATACTTGTCGTCTCGCTTTATGCGGCACTCGTCGGCTCATTCGCGGTGGGGTTGCGAAACACGCGGAGCAAATTCGACACGACAAAGTCGCTCACGCTTGGCCGGTCTGCGTCCCACCATCGCCGCCAGAGCAACACGGTCTGAAGCATTCCATCCACGATTGTCATCGACACCATCGACGCACGGCGCGGCAGCTGCAGGTCTTCCACACGCGGGTGGTGCTTCTCCAAGACAACGTTGAAGTGGCCGCTCGATGCCGCCGACACACACGGGACAAGGAAGCTGGGCGATGCGGCCAGCAGACACTTCAAGGAGGACGCCACCCAAAGTATGCATTGAGGCTTGTAAATGAGGAGCAAGGCAGCACAGACGAGGGCCAAGGCCGCGCCAAGACCGTTGTCGGGTGCGATCGCCAACACCATTTCGAATGCTGTTGGATATATTTTTGGAATCTGAGTGGGACGTCCACGCTCTTGGATTGGCTTTATTTTAGCCAATCCATGAGCAAGAGTCACCACCGCCGAGCTGTCAATGGCCCAACGCTTCTCTTTTCAACCAATCAAATTAAAGATGCAACCCCATACAAACTCCAAGTCCACCACAGTTGGGTTTGAAAACCGTCTACACGCGCATCCAACCTGCGACTGCGCTCAATCTTCTGGATGGCGTGGCGGCCTCTCCGTGGATGCGGCTTGTCTCTCCACATTTTGTGTCAAGAAGAAAACAAATGTACATTTAAATATCCATCAACACTTCCCCGTGCGGCCGGGCGTACGTGTAGACGCCGAGACTGCCAGGCGACGCCGTCGACACAACCAGCGACGCAAACAACGAGCTCTGGAGCACGGCACGCAACGTCGGGCGCTGCGCCGGGTCAAAATGCACGAGGCCCGCCAAGACGGCCGCGGCCCCTGGCACGGCGTCGAGGCGGAGGCGCGCGAGGTGCATAGCGTCGTTCGAGCCCGTCTCGAGCGAGTAGATGGACGCATCCAACTCGTATTGCATTTGGGCCGCCGTTGCGTGGCGCTTGGAGCCAAGCGTGAGCTGTTGGAGGATTACAGCCGCGACGGGGGATGTGTCCACGTCCAACTGACCCAAGCCAAAGAGCACGCAGTAGCGGTAGACTGTGTCGCAGAGAACCGAAACGTTGGCCTTGTCTGCCAACAACAGTTGCAAGAGAGAAAACGACGTGTCTTTCTTGGTTCGCTTGTTCTAGGCAACATTAAAATAGGTGGCTACGACGACGACCGTCGCCATCGTTCGTACCTTCCAGAGCGCGACCAACGATTTCTGCAACGCCGGTGGACACGATACGTCGTCGAGGATTTCTTCATATGGCGCGCTAGATACATATGCGTAACAGGCACAAATTGACAATTTCCAACCTGCCCGTGAGCAAATGCAACAACGCCAAGCCCAACGAAAACGCATCGACGGCATAACCTTGCTCGGCGGCGTCGCCCAAGAGGAAAAAATCCATCGGCGCATTCTCCAACGTTGTAAACTATAACAATGTCAAGGCGTCACCTTCATCGTTGGCCTACATGTTCAAGGCCAATGGGCTGATGGAGCGTAGCGCTGTCCGTGTCGGCGGTGCCGTAGTCGGCCAATTTCACACAAAAGGGCAGCTGCAGCTCAAACACCGTCTCTTCAAAACCATACACGAGCGGATGGGCAGTCGATTGCATGAAAAAATTGAGCAACTACAGCTGGGTCATTTCATCAAAGGACCGAGCAAGTACCTTGATGTCATAGTGCCGCAACTGGTGTTGCTCGCGGCCTGCGTACAACGCATACGCCATCTGGAAGAAAATACTTTGCCAGTCGCCGCACTCTTCAAGACGCAAATAGTCTTCGACGTTGCCGCCGTCACACAACTCCATGCGAATATATTGGTACAACCCGTCGGCGTGGCCCACGGCTTTGCTGGCGCTGTCGAGCACGTCCTTTTTCTACAGAGGCCACCATGTCAACCCAACCAGCAGGAAGCAAATGTACCAGCGGCGTCGCGCCAAATGTTGCGCCTTGGGGAATCGGGTGGTCTTGGCTGCCCCACACCCCCGCATCCGGCGGCGTCGACATTAAAAACACTTCGTGGATGCGCAAAAAGTTCGGACACGTGCCCGCTTCCACGAGATTCGAAAACAAGAGCGAGTGGGCAATTTCCTGCCGCACTATGTTCTACAGGCCCAGTCAGACTCATGTTTCAGTAGCAATCGTTGGCAGGTGTTGCCACATACTTCGTTGCCTGTGGATTCAATGCGACGGACGTCCATCACACTCACGGCTTCGTATCGCTTCTCGGCCATCGAATACACCTGTTTTCACATCCATCAACGAGACCAATTGCTTCAGTCCCTGTACCTTGAACACTTGCTTGTACGCGCCGTCCGACAAATAATGCCCCCATGGCAATGCCTTGTACAAGTCGCTCGGGTTGGTCTGAATCGATTGCCTAGACAGCGTCACGTTATTTTTTGCCAACAAAAAGCAACAGGGCGTACGTGTTGTAGTCGGCTTGTTGCCACGCGCGGATCCTACAAGCCTTCCATGAGCCACGAGTGTACCCTTTTCAACACCCACTCGTTGGTGACTTTGCGCCAGTGTTTCGAGACGAGCGACAACGCGGGCGTCATCGCGAGCAGTTGCGACGTGAGCACGAGCGTGGCCACGGCTGCAGGCATGGACACTTTGTCGTCTTGCGGCACGAGCGAGAGCTTGGGCACAAAGATGGACTTGCGGCGGTCGGCGCGCTTGATCACATCGAGGCGCGAGAGGCGGCGCATGTGGTTGCGGGCCTTCTTGGATTGCACGACGATGTTGTCGCGCGAGAGATTGAGGAGGTCCAGGCTGTGTTCTTCGGCAATCGAATCGATGCTGAGCCGCGTGGGCTGTTTTTTCATAACGTGTTTGTTGGGGGTCAAGAGGCCGCTAAAGCTCAAGCGCTTCACGACACTCGGTACCACGGACGGCTCAATCTCGTCCAAATCCAACGATTCGTCGCTGCGGTCGTGGACTCGCGGCGACGGCGCAATAATGGCGGACGCGCTCATGTCGTGGTCGGCGTCGTCGTCGAGGATGAGCGAGTCGTCGGCCACGACATGCTCCTCGTCTTCTTCGGGGATCGACGTAATGCTCAATCGCCGCGCTCCGCCAGTGCGCGGTGGGTTGAAATCGAGCGACAAGCGAGGACGTGGGTGCTCATCGGCTTGGATTGGCGACCCCCACATCAAGGACGAGAGAGGAGGTGGCGCCTGGCGCTTTACAACTCTCGCGGGTTCGCGTTGCGTGTAGTTGGCGAATGCATCGCGCTCCTTGTCGGGTGATTCCGTCGCTGGCGCGGCCATGATGCACAGGTTGTCGTCTTCGACGGGTGCTTTCATCTGCGCGAGCAAGGCTTGTGTGTTGGTCGCAGACGGGTTGGCCCTGCAGCAGGAAAATCACATGAGATGTGTGGAACCAAAGTGAGGGTAAGGCATACGTGAGCTGGCTGGAGAATTTTGCCACGATGGCCAACGCTTCCTTGTTGGATATGCGGTAGACCGACGCATTCACGGTCGGGCGGGTCGTGAAGCCGAGATCTTCGAGCCATGCGGCAAATTGCTGGCTCTGTTCGTTGGTCCATTCGGACGAGATTGGCAGTGGCACGATGCTTCCGGTGCCAAACCCATACTCGAAGCTCAGCTTGGACTGCACGCTTTCCTTGAGGCAATGGAGCAGGTACCAGACAAACTTGGGGGACGTCGTGTCGGGTTTTCGGCTCGCCGACGACACTAATGTAAATCGCTTGCCCTTTGGCTTGACAGTATCGTTCGGCTTGGTCTACATCGGCACATCAGAGTCACACCTCGACGTGTTGTGTACCTTGGTCGACGCGGCGGGTTTGCGCTTCTGGCCGCCTTGCTTTGCATTGTGTTTCGCCCGTTTGCGGGGCTCAAAGTCAAATTCATCTTCCGAGGATACCGGGGAGCCACATGCGCGGCGAGACGTCTTGGATGGCTCGAACGACGGACTGTCATTCAGGACACGGAAGCGCGGCATCGTCGCTCGAAGTGTCGCTGGAGAAAACTGCGAGGTTCAAAATTTTGAACTTGGATTTATCCGGTATATCTCATTATCCGGATGAAGTGTCCAACTTTTTCAGAGAGAATTCGCGCGCTTGACCCATGTCAGGTTGCCATCAAGGCTCCGCGCCACAGCGGCGCCACAAGTTCCGCCGTGGAGCTGAGAGCTCTCACTGGCATTCCTGCTTTGTCTAACGAAGGATGTTCAAATGAGGGTGTATTTTTCGGCAAGCGTGAGCCCAACACCACACACATTGAGGTTGAACGAGGCAGTTCAACCCCGAAATTGCTCGTGCGACGACAGGGCCGCCTTGCGAGGACGACTTCAGACAAAATAGGTGTCGTGGTGGCGCTCCATTCGTGTGATTCCACGTGCTCGCTCCACTCCAAAGGGCCGATCAGGTTATCAAGACAGGCGACACGCAACAGTATCTTTGGTCCGTCGTTCTCGTCCGTGCGTCTCCATTCGCCGCTCGACGAACTGAGATGGCGACGGACCGTCGTGAATGGTTTTGTGGCTACTAAGGTGTCGTCGCTCGCCCTGACGCACCTGGGGTCCTCCCCTGACATTCATGGAGATTGATGCCTGTGGCATGCTTCCAAGGTGATTTGCCCATCCCGTTCCCAGGAAGTCGTCCGTCCAATGTTCCTCTCGCAACCACCATGTCCACAGACATCTATTGGTGGCGACGACGACACGACACCATATTCAAACCGATGACTTCCTCCTTTGCCATGCGTCAAGGCGCCACATTCACACAATAGACTCCATAAATATCGTCAACTGACACACACATGCAGGTCGTGGCTCAACGGAATGCCCATGTCCCGTGTCCATCGCGTCGTCACGTTTCCGCGTGCGTCGCCTTGGATTGTTTCAACTTTTTGAGCGTCTGGCTTTGCTTCTGGCGGTGGATCGCGTCCTTGGCGCCGTCAAAGAGGAGCATTGGCGGCACGACGACGACGGCCACCCCCGCGGCGACGGCCGCCGCCGCTAGCGCGGCCACTACGACCATGGACTTGGTTACGGCGCGGAGCGGCGCCGTGGGGCCGTACGCCGTCGACTCGAGGAACGCACGCGGCTTACACATGAGCTCCGTGTGCCGCGTCCAGTCGACGCGACAGAGCCAACAAAACTCGAAGTCGCAGTGGCTGCACGTCATGTGCGTGCACCCGCCGAGCTTTTCAATGGATGCGTGGCAGTTGGGGCATGCGCGGACGTCCCGCGCGCGGCGCCACGCGGCGAGGCCAGCGCGGTCGCGGCACCGCGTCAAGAGGTGGTACGGCTCGCCGCACTCGCCGCACGAGGCAGTGCC